>JAXCEF010000125.1:0-130470 GCA_037178605.1 Colletotrichum euphorbiae
CTATAGGCGCATAACTTAGATAATAAGATAATAAGAATTAACTATAACTAGTTGCCTTTATATTAAAAAAGTTTAGTAGACCTAAACTTAATTACTAAATATATAATAAAGAACTTATAGCAATTATTAAAGTATTTAAAGAATGGAGACCACAACTATTAGGAATAAAACACCTAGTTAAGGTATATATAGACTATAAGAACCTTTCTTATTTCATAACCTCAAAAGCACTTAATAAATAATAAATTAGATAGTTAGAATTCCTATCCGAATTCAACTTCAAGATCAACTATAAGAAAGGAAATAAAAACAGCAGAGCTAACGCTCTTAGCTGCTAATTAGACCATAATATCCTAATACTAGAGGAAACTTAAGTTATCTTGAAATAAGATAAGAACAGAAACCTCATGCTAGCAATAAGACTCTTGATAATAGCTAGGAAAGTTAACACTAGCCTAACTAGATAAATGACCCCTAAAACCATTAGGGAAATACACTCAGCCCCAGCATATGGACACCAAGGCGTTACTAAGACATAGAAACACATCCAGCAACACTACAATAAAACTACTACACAATAGGAAGTAGCAAATACTATTAAAAACTGCGAAATTTGCGCCAAAAGCAAACCTAGCTAATATCAACCCTATAGGAAAATTTAACCACTACTAGTACTAAAAGTAGCATAGTAATCTATATCTCTAGACTTTATTATCAAATTACTAAAGTTAAAAGAACTAATAACTAATACTAAGTATAATAGCATTTTGGTTATTATAAACCAACTTATGAAATATACCTACTTTATCCTAAATATAGAATTAAGTACCATAGAAGACCTTAGTTATATATTTCTAAAAACTATTATCAGCTAACACAGCATACTAATAGAAATCATATTAGATAGAGATAAACTATTTACTTCAAAGTTCTAGAGATCCCTAATCTTATAGCTTAGATCTAATTATAAACTCTTAACCGCTTTTCACCTACAAACTAATAGATAAACTAAATAAATTAATTAAATCCTTAAGATCTACTTATATTATTATATTAATTATAAATAAGATAATTAGGTATTACTACTACTAATAGCCTATTTGCCTATAATAATATAGTAGGAGAAAATATAAAAGAATCACTATTCTATCTCAACTATAGATTTAACCCCACTACATATAGAGAACTGCAATAGGGCCTAGCAGCACTTAAAGCTATAGCAGATATTAGGAGAATTCAGGAAATCCAATAAAACCTTCCTAAGGACCTCAAATTTGTGCGCAAATGGATGCGCAAATATGCTAATAAGAAAAGAGTTAAGGGACTAACTCCAAAGGAGGGAGATAATATCTACCTCACTTAATAAAATATTAAAACCAAATAACTAAGTAATAAATTAGACTATAAAAAACTTAGACTATTTCAAATTAATAAAAAACTATTAGATATTAGCTATAAACTCTCACTACTAGACACCATAAGGTGCTATCTAATTTTTTATATTTTACTTCTCAAACTAGCACTATAAGGATTATAAACGAATAACCTTATTATTGTGGAATTAAATAAACTAGAATATAAAATCAAATGAATTATTAACTATATTAAAGATAAAAATGAAACCTAATACCTTATTAAATAGAAAGGTTATGGACATAAGGATAATATATAGGAACTAACCACAAACCTTAAATATGCGCGAGATCAACTCTGCATATATTAGGAATAATAAAAAATAAATGAACCATAAATAATATCCACACCTAAGGGAATACATAGAAATAAGACCCAATTTATTTAACCCCAACTAATAATCAGACCACCATAATAAGACTAACCGCGAGATTCTAACCTATTTATATAACTAGGGATACTAGCAAACTAGGACGCCTCACCTAATAAAAAGTTTGGGGTGCTAGGATTCCAATCCCCTAGGACTATATCTAAATCCACCACACTAAAACCCCCTATTAATTACGCTTCATAGACCAAAAGAAGCTTAATAGAAGAACCCCCCAACCCTTTATCCTCTATAGCCACTATAGAAGTCTCTTTATAACCCTTCTTAAAAACTATCCTCTTAGCCTTATAAACGCAATCTAGCTTTATAAGCGTCTCATTTACTTCAGCCTACGCCTTCTGCAGCGCTTCTATTCTCCTTTAAAATAATTCCTCCATCTCCTCCTCTTCATCATCCAGACGCTGAGACTCAACTATCAGGCGTTCCACTATAAAAACGAATTAGCAATAGAATAATAAACAAAAGATACTATAAATATTAATAGATCGCATTATCAGAAGTATTATATAAATAACAGGTGCTACTAATAGCAACACACTCGCCACAAACCAAGGACCCGGGCAATATCTTATAACGCAGGCCCTTAGAATAATAATAATAGCAAGATATAACTTCAAAACCGTTCTCCGCAATATTCAAAGAACGACGATAATAATAAAGCGTGGAGATTACAGGATTTTCAGGAACATAACCTAATATAGTATTAATATTATAAGTAAATCAGGACGCACGATTAATAGGTCCCCAACCTAAGACCAACAACCTACTTATATTAGGTCTTGAGGATAAGACCTTTAGAAGGGAGACCTAATATTATAACCCGTTATATAAGAATAATAACTAACTAAACCACCTAGGCATCAGACGGCTAGGGCAGGATATTTATACTATAGGATCATAGGAATATCAGGATGCTCACAGTATAGAAGAACTATAGTATAAGTCACGTAATAATAAGATAAAACTAAGCGTATAGTAAGAACTACTAAGCGCTTACCCGCAACTACTAAGCGATTACTAGTACCTAATTAGTAATTAGTAATAAGGGTGAAAAGAACTATTTGGGACTTATATATAGTATAGACTTAGGACTCCTAAGAACAGACTTCTATAGCTCTTTAGCAATTAACTTCGTGATTACCCCAACAGGTACTCTCAGCTTTATCTTATACTATAACCCCCTTGTGAGGACTACAACTAATCACCATACTCCTGGAACCCCAAGATTCATTCAGCAACACAGCATAGCAAGACCACACTATCAACCTAGCGTCATCCCTCAGCTTCTGTTAGCAGAACCCTACTGTCGGATAGCTGACTGTAACAAAGGGCTAAGGTACTAAGATTAAGTTAGTGAATAATCTTAATAAGCAGAAGAATATTGAGCAGCGCGCTAGAGGGGCGTATATTGCCTCTATTTGCTAACCTGAGGCTTATTTCAACCTATTTATAGCTGCCTAATACTAGGACCCTAATAATAAGGATATCGCTACTCTTAATAAGCGCCTCAAATAGCTTAGTAATAACCTTAATTGCAGCTTAACCTTTGTTATACCACCTTTGTTATACTTTCTCTGCCTACTGTAAAACTCTTTATATTTGTGGATAGTTCTTTTGTGAATAATAAGGACCTTACTTTGTAGTTAGGCTATATTATTATATTAGCTAATGAAATCATAACGAATAATACTACTTTTACAATTTATAGTAATATTATCTATTATAGCTTAACAAAGTATAAGTATATTACTTATAGTATACTAGCCTCTAAGATTTACGCTATAGTTGCTAGTGCTAACATAGCTTTTATAATTATATTAACTCTCCGCTAAGTTAGTGCTAAGCTAGGTATTACTAACTCTATCTCTATAGTAATATATACTAACTTATACTCTCTATATGAGTGTTTAGTGAAACTTAGCACTATAAAGGAGAAGCGACTTATAATTGATATTATGGCTTTACGTTAATTATATGAGCGTCATAAGCTTTCTGAGATCCGCTAGGTAAATAGCGAGGATAACCCCGATGATACGTTTATGAAGGCATTGCCAAATAGCGCTCTGCGCTAGCTAATTAATAGGAATAAATCGATAATTTAAATAGAAGAATAGGTGACCCGAATAGCGGAAGGAACAGAGTAATACTAGTGGGCAGTTGCTGCTAATTTTAGAGGAATAGGATTTGTGGCTATTTGAGCCAAATTGTCGCTATTTAGAGGATATAGGTATAGCCAAATATAGCTATCTTTTTAATTCAATTTGAGGCTAAAAATAGCCTCAAAACCAGTTATTCAATTCGTGTATTTAGATGGGCGTAATAGGCGAATCCTAGCATAAAAGAAAAACTGCCAGTATTGGGATATTCGCCCTTCTAAACCCGACCTAAGTGTCGGGCCCGTAGCCTAGCGGATAGGAACGTCAATAAGGTAGTCACGTGACCTCAGTCATGTGACCCACCTCGTTGGTCTACCATATCGTTCCTCCTTTCGCTGGCCACTCTTCTAGATACCTTCTTTCTATAATCATCACCATTTTGAATATTACGCGTATTCCCCTACCTTCTGGACCCAGTCTTTGTGAGACCAATAGCTATTATAGCTAGTATTATTATAAACCACTCTATAACAGCATTAGAAGAGAAGCTTAAGAATAGATAGAGTAATTAACCCTTAATATTACTTAATCTTATAAAGAGCTTTCACTAAAATAAGTTAGTTTATAGCTATTTTTTACAATAACTTTAGCTTATTATTAGAGTACTAATAGTACTTCTTCTTCTAAGCTTAGCTAGAAGTAAGAGACTAATTAAAAAGAGATTTTCTAGCTATCTTAGTAACCTTAGAGGTTATAATTTTCTTAGTAGGAGTAATCTTCTTCATAGGAGTAATCTTTTTATTAGCCTCATATTATACTCTTTTATATAAAAAAGCTATAATAGCTATAGTTATAATAACTATAGTTATTAAATATTAGAGATGGGTTAGTATAATAAAAAAAACGTTATAGAATATAAGAGGTAAATTATTATAATTAAGAGAACATAAGATTAGTATTTTATAATATGTTTTATCGAATAGACAGAAATAAAAGTAAAAGTAATAAAGAAAATGAAAAAGAAGGTAGTTTTTAAGTTTCTAAAATCTACTCTAAGTCGCTCAAATATCTTAAAAATATAAGAATAAGCTTAGAATTAGAAAATCTTCTAAATACTTAAAAAAAAACTTTAAGTATTTTTATTTTTATATATTTATCTCTAAGTAGTATTATATAGTATTAACCTATAGGCATTATTACCTCTATGTAGTTTAGGTAGCCTAAAACTACCCATAGGTAGTGTTAGGGACTACCTATCTGGGCACCGGTGGGTAGTTAGCAAGCCTAAAATCTGCCGTGTCCCTTCTCGGTCAGGCTCGACAAATACGACCTGTTGGATATTCTTTCCACCGAGAACCGAGGCAATGCGGTGTTGACAGTGAAGGCAAAAGATCGTTAGAGTTTTTACACAAAGACTTACTTGGAAGGAAATTCTCGAAAAGCCGATGCAGTACTGGAATCCCCAAAACCTAAGGTACCCACAGACGATTCGCAAATATTACTATGTGTCAACTGATCGCATCGTTGGACCGCTTGAATGGTCTTCACACCAAGGTTTTCGCCCCTGGATCCGACAATGTGGTCAAAGGTCTAGACTTCCATCTCCTCGGCCCGGTTCCTCGGCTTGTGCTTATATTTCTCATTGAGCCTCTTTCAGCTAGGCTATTGCAAGCCGACTGCTTCGGATATTTGGCGAAGCGGATGGCCCTTGCCTCTTCAAAGTCCTCTCATCGGCCGGAACACGGATCACAGTCCGATGGCTGAACCGGGCACGAAATCCAAGTTATGGTACGTGGACGAAGCGCGAGGGTGCTAGGCGTCAGTGACTTGAGTACGGGGGCCGCGGACCAGACCGACGAAGAAGCCGCAACTATTTCCTCTGGAGATAACATACTCTGCATACTGACATCGAGGCAGACTTTCCCTCGCGAGGTCTACGTCATCGTACATGATAACGCTCATATAAGCTAACATCAACATAGTAACCCGCGCGAAAACACGTAGAGGGCTGGATGTTCCCTGATTTCTCTTGGCTATCACTTTTCATACACAGTCGGGCTGGCAGTGACGAGATGCAAAATGCAACAGTAAATCGCTCTGCGATGGTCGATGCATGACGCCTGTTAGGTTGAATTTTGCCTCGGTGTCAACTAAGGATCGGCGATTGGATCAGTTGTCAAATTACCCAGCGCCGAGCGGAATGCTGACGGAAAGCCTCGAAGAACATCTTTCCGTTCTATTCGTCTTTCGTGTTTGTGACGCACCGCCTCCAGACAGACCGCAGTAGTAGACTATCGGTAGACCGATTTAGCAGTCTTCAGCCGCAGTTTTGTCCGAAGGATTGGGAAGTCCGGAGATGTCACCGAAGATCACGGGCTGCGGTATAGGCGCCCTGCGTTGTCGACTGTCGACAAACGCGACTGCCGAAGACTGCATTTATCGCATTTTAATTGCCCAGCTGACCATTATACACGTAGTGAAATCGGAGTAGCACGGATTGGCATTGAGTAAGAACATTTTATGCCAGCGTGTCGAAGCTATTTTTGAAAGTCTTTGTCTGCGGCCCTTGCAAACGCCTTGATCGCTACCCGCATCATCGTCATCTTTTAGAACAAACTCTAATTAATTCGTCCGCTCCATCTCACCCGTTGTAGACTGTGTTGGAACCTGAACCCGTACACAATTTTGGGCAATTCAACAGTTCTAGTCGATGCTTCCACGGTGATGACTCGGCCGAGAAGTAGTAGAAACACATTTGAAGAGCTCGCTGACAGCGTGAGCAATGTTGCATGGCCCTCCTGGTGAATGTGCGATTAAGGTCGGGCGTCTGCCTGCCGCTCGAATCAGGGTAGATCAACATCAGGTGGTGGCTGGGTTGCACCGTTGTTACCAAGTACAAAGCTGTTCTTTTACCGGTAGCCAGGCTGCGACAGAGATTAGCAATTCACGGAATGATGAAGCTTCGGAGTAAGACCCGAGATTGAGAATCCTCACCTCACCGAAAAAAAAACGCTCAAAGGGTTTTCCTCCGGATGATGTACGGCGTTCAAGTTTCGCTTCTGAGAGCATTTACGGTTCAAACACCAAACTAGCCTCGACTAAGACGGAGATAGCGCCTCTCGACGACGACAAAACCGAAGATATCGGCAAAGACGAGCAACGGAGGTCAACAAAGCAAGAAGCCACAGGAGTCGCTTAGATTCAAGTCCGGCGCCTAGTCGGTCACATAGCGTGTCAGGATATTTTGCCAACCGGTATTCATCTTGAAAACCAGGAAACTTCTCACTTAAAGATGCTGGGTAGCGGGGCCCAGTTCAATATCGCAAATTGAGTTCCATCATTGGGCAAAATGACACGATCATCGAACAGCAATCCTTCTCGTCCGCCCTACGATCCCCAGCTTGTTCCGGTGATTGGAAAAACACCGCCATATCCTCTAACGAAGGACAATGTCATCCCGGGCCGTCAAGTTCGGGCCAAAAACATGGCTTCTTCACAAGCCTCTATCCGCAATGACCAAGACCTGATTGTCGAGGACCGTAGAATACCAGGGCCAGCATGCGAAATTCCTGTCGTCATATTACAGGCCAAAAGTCACAAAACGCCAACCAGAAAACGGCCCGGAGTGGTCTTCATTCACGGCGGAGGCATGGTGGTGGGTGACGCTTTTCTGGGTCTACCATTCTACGTCCAAGTCGCCAAAGAACTCGATGCGGTGATAGTCAGCGTCGAGTATCGTCTCACTCCCGAACATCCTGCTCCCGCCCCGCAGGACGATTGCTTTGCGGCGCTGACCTGGGCGAGCGAGCACGCCGCCGAGTTAGGCATCGACCCCGGCCGTCTCATGATTGCAGGTGCTTCGGCGGGCGGCGGCTTAGCAGCCGGCGCCGCTCTCAGGGCCAGAGACGTCGGGGGTCCGAGACTGTGTGCGCAGCTGCTGGTCTACCCAATGCTAGATGACCGAAACACCACCGTGTCCAAGAAGCAGTTTATCAAGGAAGACGGGGTGTACGACAGCACTGATAATGATTTTGCCTGGTCCTGCGTGCTCGGAGACAAGAAGGGGGCGGCTGAAGGAGTGAGCCCATACGTGGCACCGGGAAGGGCAACCGACCTGTCCAAGCTGCCTCCGGCATACGTTGATGTTGGTTCCGCAGACCCATTCAGGGATGAGGACGTAGCATATGCGATGAAGCTATGGGAGTGTGGTGTGCAGGCGGATCTGCATGTATGGAGCGGTGGCTTCCACGGCTTTGAGACGCTAGGGCTGCCTGTCGGGGCGGATGTCGCTAAGGCTGCGATTGAGACGAGAATGGGATGGGTTAGAAGAATCTTTGAGCGAGATTAGGTTGAATTGTCAATGATCAGATAGACCAAAGGCTGCGCATCTTCAAGGAGAGAACTACAAACATGCACAGCTACAGGTAACAGCTTGCCAAGCATCTTCCCAATGAAACGTGAAGCGATCTCCTGCGCATTTGAAGATGCATTAATTGCGGACAGTCCCTAAATTCATCCGGAACCCCGATCTGGATTTCATGTAGTAGCTTCCGTAGTCTTCGTTCCTCACCAGTTGCGGAGCAGCGAGAGACCAAGAACCGATCGATAGCCAGGTGAACCCATCTGGCGACAGCAAAGCCCGAGTTACAGCCACCTATCTGATAGCCATTGAAACAGTCCGACCAATCTCGGGTATAAATTGAGGGGAGATCTGCGAGTGATCAGATACGGTGCGTATGCCTCCCGCGTTAGCTGCGTGCCAACTGCACGTCAATTTGAGAGGGATGCTTTGAGGCGTAGGAAACCAAAGAGCCATTTGTGATTGCCGCCGCCAAGCGCATGTCAAATTCGCTTCAGAAATATTCCATGGCGGCTGGCTGGCGAACAGACGTCCCAATTCCATTGGAGGCCCTCCTTGACCGTGCCTTGCGTGTCTGGCTTTCCCCTCGTCTGGCTGCCAGATATGGGAGAGGTCAGTGTGCCAAGCAGGATCGTGGACAATGACCGCATCGAGCGTTCGGCGGGATATAGAATGCATACAGTGAAACAGAATAAATCTCCACAGGGTGCGAGCAGAGCTGTGCGCTTATCACCTCTCGGTTTTGTGTCTGGGAAATGCCGATTACCCTCTCGAAGTTGAGCTGCAGCCACCGACCGTTTCAGGGGTCGGACGGGGTTGATCGCAGTCGACGTGGTCCCGTCCAAGCGGGGAGTTTAAACGGGACGAGGGGTAGAAAACCCGTATCACGGCAGGAAATGTAAGCAGAGAAAATGGGAACGACTGGGAACAGCCATGGAAACAGCTCGAGACAGTTTCCTCGCGCTGGGCACCCGGGGCCACGGGCTCCTGTTAGTAGCCTGAACGGAAATGCCCGTCGTTGGTGCTTGAGTTGATGGCGTCGACCGGTACTGATTTCTATTACCAGGGACATGACCTTGAGCAAAAGAGTCGTATAAACGTGTCCAAATGGCTTAATCTCGTATTCGTGGACGGGGTCTTTGAAAATACAGAGAGATGCCAAGAGCCATGACAACCTACACCGATGACCCTATTCAGAGAGAAGATTGAAGGACGGGGCATCTCTGACCGGCACGTCTTGGTCACGAGCGGGCTCTCAGATGTGCGAACCCAAAGTCAACAGAGGGTACGAGTGCGAGCCAAAGGACAACAACCTGCTGGGATTGTTGCCATGATCTAGTCTTTCCTTCCTAGCTTCGTCGCATGATTCGGTGGATGTCTGACCATCTCCTGTCAGTGTACGAAAAAGCCGACTGTCGCGGGGAATCGCCGCCGCAGCCGCCGACGCTTACGATTTGATTTGAGAACATGGTCTCGGGAAGGTCGCCGATGAGGCTGGAATTAGAACGAGACTAGTACGCTCTAGGGCGTAAGGGTTGTCTAAAGACGTATGCCCATCCTGCCGGCAATGGTTGAGCTACAAAGTTGTCGCAATCTCGGGCGAGTTTGAATCTCGGGCGAGACGAGATTGAGAACATCGACCCGTTGATCTAGATATCGCTTTCTCTCAAACCCAAGTTTCTTCTTGCCAAAAGATGCATTAAGATGAATTTGATAGGCTCTATTGATTTCGACACCACCAGAAGCTGAGCAACTGTGAGCGTCTCAGAGGGGAAAACGGAAAAGCAGCGCGGGGGTGACGACCTACCAACCACGCGAAGCGAAGCGCCACCAACCAAAGGTGCCTAGGACTCCGTTACTTGCGTTCCCATTCAAAAAGAAAGCCCTCCAAAATATCCAAGTGTCCATGGCGCTCGTTTACGCGACTTGGTCGTGGTTACCGCAGAGGGAACATAGTCTCGGGCTCGGGTTCGCATTCCGTTGAGAGACACAAAACCGGCATAACGCCTAGAGCAAACATGGTATCGGTGAATTTCCTGATTCGCGTGACTGCATAGACTTGTCTTGCCTCATGATCACAAAGAAATTATGAATGCAGTGATTCTAAGTGTAGTGATCACTCATCAGACCAATATTAGGTCAACGAAGCGGAGAGCCCTAATCTCTGGCCGCATCCGGCAGCCAGCCGCCACCACCATCTCGGCAGTCTAGTCGAAATCCAGCTCCCAGAGACTCGCTGGATCACCGTCTCTACCCAAGTCTGCTCTAGTCCATGGATCTAAGAACATGAGACAGTGGCATGCTGGTGCTGTACCCGTCCCCGAGGCTGGTCGAGGCTGATGCCGCTGTATTGTGAACAAAAGACGAAAGCATCATGAACTCACCAAAGTCGGAAGCTCTTTGTTAAAAGGCCAACAGACGGGCGTAGAACTGTCAGTCTGCTGTGATGGTGCACGTCGTCCCGACAAACGGCACTCGAGATGCTCGTACTAGAAGCTTCCAGTGCCAATATGGAATTGACCGTGATGGTCTTCTTCCCATTTTCCCATCCTCTCAACGTTGGCGCATGTTGATTTACAGTCGTGTTTTCAATCACCAATCCAGCCAGAGTACCAGACGAATATGACGGGAATCGTGTCAGTAACATCACGGAGTCATTAGCCGTCCTTGCCCCGGACGGTCCGGCTATTCAGCTGCGATCAATTGCCATCATCAGCGACTAGAGGCGGGTCCTTCAGAGTGCTTTCGAGATGGCCGATACCAGCCAGCGTTTCTCGAGAAAGCTCCAGAGTGAAGGCTGGATTTTGTATGCTATTGGCATGGGTTTTATTGGGCTCCGGTTGTAGGTCGACCATGACCTGAAGTATGATGTTTCATATGAGCTAACAAAGAATCCCTTAGATACAGCAGAGCAAAGCGAAGACGAGGCGTTCAGCACTTCCAAGCAGACGATTATTTACAGCTATGCGCAGCAGTACGTGCTCCATTGCAGGCAAGACTGCTGCTCGCCCCAAAATGTCACTGACCTCACGGCAGGCCCTGTTCACAATCATGATAGCACTTTTTAACGTCGTAACCGACAATGGCGGCTCGAACCTATTCCCCCCCGAGTCGCTCCAGACGATGTCGGAGGCCGAGATCAACAGCCGAATCGAAGGTTCCAAGCTCGTCTTGGTCACGGAGCAGGCAATGCTGAACCTGATATACGTTCTCAAGGCCGGCGTCTTGATCCTGTACACACGCTTGACTCTCGGCCTCTCGGCAAGGCGCTTCTTTCGATACCTGTCAGTCTACGTAGCCGCTGGCTGGTTAGCAACCGAAATAACAATGTTTACGGCGTGCCAGCCTTTCAGCGGATATTGGACCGTCCCTCCCGCCGACCGGCAGTGCGCGACGTTCGAGCATTACGCAATTATCCAGGGGTTTTTCAACATAACCTCCGACGCGTTGATGCTGATGGTTCCCTTGCCACTGATGTTTAAGCTGAGCATGGCGTGGAGACAGAGGGTCGTCCTCGTCTTCATCTTCAGTCTCGGCATCTGCGTCATCGTGGCGGCCCTTCTGACAAAGATATACAACTTGAGCGACCCGTACAGCCCGACCTACATGCTTTGGTACGTCCGAGAAGCAAGTGTTGCCGTCTACGTCTCGAACCTGCCTCTGATCTGGCCGCTGTTGAGGGAGTGGTTCCCCTGGCTCCGGGACTTGCAGACGGCTGTTGTGCTTCCCACGCCCCAACCAGCTGGTCGGTCGAAACGGGAGAAGGAGAGCAACTTCAATGCGTCGTCGGCAGCGGACGACCGGAGTCGGGCTGCAAGTCGAGATTGGCCTGGGGCGGGGAATGTCAGGAGGGATACCTTCACTGAGTTTGGCGCCTGGCTTCGTCCAGTGGATCTGGAACTGTGCAAGCCGCCACGGGTGGCTACTGCGAGCTCTAGCAAGTAACACATCCTTCAGGATCCCGAGAGCCCGGCAAGTGACAGGCGGAAGAGAGTATCGAGGTTTACGGAGAATATCATTGAAGAGGATGACTTCAAGGATTCGATTCCGCGGACTTTGGCTCTCGAGCGGGGAGACGCAATTAGGTATTATTGGGACCAGAACGGAAGGCTAACCGTTCCGCGAGCCGGAGATAAGGCGTGGTTATGAAGACAAGACCTGTAAGATGTTGATATAAGGAGAGGCGCAATCGTTTGAATGTTTAGGGATACCCTGGGTTTGAAGCTATGTGGCGGTAGAGAATAAGTTACTTCGAGTAATATTCAAAGAAGAACATTGTAGAAAATTGCAGACTTGAAATATGACAATCACGGCTCTTTTTCTTTTATCTTTTCATACGAACACGTTCGTTGAAGTAGGACCAAGCATTTTTTGCAACCTCGTTAGTACAATAGTCGACTCGAGATCAAACATGTTCGCCTTCGTTTTTTCATACGAACGCGTCTTGTTGGGATATCAATACAACTGGAAAATCACCACGTCGTGCTCGTGTGCGGTCGCCTGTGAAGGGGGAACAGGGATGCGTGGACAACTCCAAACACTTCGACGACAACACCATTCGGTCTCCGAAACCCTCGGGAACTTCGAAATCGATCAGGGGATTTGGCGAGAATTACATCCGGATGAGTCTCAGCCTAACGGACACGAATCATACCGACTCAACGCTGAAATGGGGTTATTGGTGGGAAGAACGGCCCAGATCAGCAGCATAGTCGTTCAAAATATAGCGTTGATTCAAGCGTCCTAGCAATCTTAGAAATTTGTTAGAGGAATGATTGTGGCTCCTTAGGTCTGGGCAAATCCTGGCCGTTGTACAGTCGTCCGGTGGCAAACGAGGTCAGGACGGGCAGACATCCAAGCGGAATACTAGTGAGGACGTCAGCTGGCGTTCACGCATCCTGTTGGAGTATCTGCTGTGTTTGGTATGCAATTCGAGCCAGGGTCTCAGGTCATGCCGATTTGACTCACCGAAGGTCACCGAACCCCCGACCGAAAATGGGATTAGAGATCACCTTTCCTTAGACTCATGGACGGTGTAGCAGGGAGCATACCATGAAGGATATCGGTCAACCCCAGTCAACCCCGAGCAACGCGAATACAGGCATCAACTCCGTCCGTCAAGGCGCAGGAGCATTGCGACAACTGGGACAACATCACTGGATACTAAGAGATTGTGATTTAGACCCTCATTGCAGACAGGTCAGCCAGAAATGAGTCCAACATATCAAGGACGTCAATGCGATTCTCATTTCTTTGTCATGACTTCGAGACAAGCTGCCTGGCTGCCTACATAAGATGCTGGCCATCGACTTTGTTGAAGATTGAGTTTTTAGCCAATCGAGACAATCTCAAGCTTCTACTGGTTACAGTCTCAGACCTGATAAAAAGTTGGACATGTGGCCGTAGAAGTGCCCCCAGCCTTCCAGAAACAAACCCTTTCCCCAGACCTAGACATTAGATAAGTCTGACTAGACGTTGGGCAGGTCCGAAACAACAGCGCCATTGTCGGTTGAACGAGAAGGTTCCAGACACATTTAAAGACAAGTGGACTCTGCCCAATACTGATTGGCCTTCTCGGAGGCCAACTATGGTGAGCACAATGAAGAGTTTGTATGCAAGATTCCGATATCTCAGCCCCAACACCAATGCATTCCTGAGGAGTCTGCCGTCATGTCGGCGACTGCGACTCCGTAAAAGCTCCCCATCTCGTTCATGGGCCGAGGGAGGTTGATGGTCAGGCATGGAGCAGTATTCGGACTTTCCAGGCAGTTGAATCATATGCACCGGAGATGCCGTCATTGCATACTCTTTCACAACCTCTTCCACTCGGAGCGTATATCATGACGCCGTCGGATGCAGCTGCCCTACATCCGCCCTTCCTTCTAACGGGCGTGACTTCTTCTCAGCAAGTCTCTTCCATCACCGAATGTCCAACAACTCCAACCATCATTCTTTCGAAGCATCACCGGCTTCAGCTATGCTCTTCAACTGCCGCGCCCGGCAGCCTCCTCCGGCTCCGCCCAGACCGCACTGCATGTACGCCGGCTGCACCCGCCACGCAGTCAAGTGCGAGCAAAAGTCCAAGGGCAACAAGCCGCTCCAATCACTGTACTGCAAAGACCGTACGTTCTCGTCGAATCTTGTTCCACCGTCCCTATGCTGATCTTCTTCAGATGCCTGTCGTCAGCGGACGGGCGACCTCATGTGCCCCAACGCCAAGGACTCCAGCATGACCAAGTACTGCGCAGACCGTACGTGTTTTCGTTCCTCCCTGATCGTTTTGTTCGACAGGATGCTCACCCTCAATTCCACCGCAAGACCGTCGCTGTCAATCAGAGAACTGTTCGAACGCTCGCATCTGCGCCGAGACCAGCCAGGACTGGTCGTACTGCCAGAAACGTACGTCCAACTCAACTTCTCCCTCAGTCCCTCCCCTACGTTGAGAAAACGAAACTCCCTGACGCCTCAACGGCAGATACATGTTTCCTCCATGGCTGCCACCAGAAGCGCTCCGCCGTATCCCAGATGTGCGTCTTCCACACGCCTCTCTGCTTGATCCCCGGATGTGGCCATCCACGCACCGAGTGCGGCATGTACTGCCCGAGCCACAGCTGCAGCGACCGCGACTGCAACAACGTCATCGACGGCGGCCACTGGTGCAAAGAGCATCGGGCCTGCAAGACGGAGGGTTGCGAGCAGATGAGGGCCGTCACGGCGGGTGCGCGGTTCGAAGAGGTTTGCTGGCAACGTGGGTTTTCTCTTCTCGCCGCTCCGGATCTTTCTCTGGTTTCGCGCGAAACTGACCCGAGTTCTTTTACCCCCCAGATCTACCCACAGCCTGTATGACATCGGGATGCCGCGAGGTCATCACGGGAGGAACCCGTTCCTGTCCACAGCATCGGTGCATTTATCCCTCGTGCCGCGAGCCCAAGGACAACGCGAAAGACAAGACGCACCTCTTCTGTGCTAACCGTAAAGAACCCTTTCACCTTCCTATTCCCTGGTCTTCGATCTTGCTGACGACGAACAGACACCTGTCATCACCAATCGTGCCCTCACCCAATCGCCGACCCTTCCAAGCCGTCGGTTGCGCGATACTGCATCGCCCACACCTGCACCTCCCCGGGCTGCTCCCACCCCTCGAAACCGTCGGGCCTCCACTGCGCCTTGCACGCCTGCCTGCACCCCTCCTGCCCGTCTCCTCGCTCCGCGGACCCTCTCAGCGTCTCCGGCGCACAGTTCTGTCTCTCCCACGAGTGCCGCGTCGACGGCTGCTACGGACTCGGCAGAGCAGACGGGGGAGGGTACTGCGACGCGGCGCACGCGTGTCCCATGCCCAACTGCCTCCTCCCGCGCGCCGGCGGCTCGTCACACTGCGTCATGCATGCCGCCGTGATGGAGCAGGACGCCGCCAGGGCCTTCCCCCTTCCCGCCCGGTCGAGGCTGTCGTCGACGGGCGCCACGGCTGGTGGTGGTGGTGGTGGTGGTCTGCGACAATCGACGTACCTGAGCCAGGTCGAGGAGACGCTTGGGCAGCGGCTTCAGGCGGAGAGAGAGCGACACATCGAGGAGATGCGTTTGGAGGAGTGTGTGCGGCCTTGGGAGACTGCCGCTCGGGCTGGCGGTGTTGGCTTTGAGATGAGGGGCGGACGCGGACGTGGGGAGAGGGTCAGGAGCTGTGACAGCGGATACGTTGGCAGCCCGAGTGTTTCTGATGGAAGCAACTGTACCATTGTTAGCTGAGAGAAGAGGTCGAGTTGTGAGATGGTCATCGGAACTCAGCTGAGGGAGGTGAACCGGAGTCGTGTTTGAATTAGATTGGAGAGGATCACTTGGTTCGGAATTCGCCAGGAAAGATGTTTTTATTGACCGCAAGGTCTTTTTCTACTGTTTGAGACCATTCTACCGATGCCCCATACGAACCAAATGAGTGAACGGCCAGCGGCGAGCCAGCAAACGAATTCCAAGCAAACAAACTGCTCAATACCAGCAGCTCTTTTTCAAGCCGTGAGCACGCGACAAGCACGATCCACCAAATTTCAAAAGAAAGTAAGATTATGCCGCAGCATTGGTCAGAGTGAGAAGATTTCGAAAATAAACAGTCGGCAGGGAGTTGGCTCACACCAGGTTCCCGGAAAAGGCCCAATCGAGGTCATCGGTGATGCCTCACCGCATCCTTTCAGACGCAACAAGGCCTAGGCTAGACGACTTCAGCAGACACAATGCGCGCGGGATGAGTCTACCGACAGGCCAGATTCTACACCCAGCCTCTGGAGTTCCATCACCCTCACAGGCATGATGCCAAAAACAAAGTATGTGTCTGCCAAACATGGTGCGTCTAAGCCCACGCCCCGACGAGACTCATGCCGAAGGCACCACCCAGGACGAGGAGGCATGCATAAACGCGCTTCCGGCCCCGCAGGATGCGCCAGCTCTCATCGGACAAGAAGTCCTCGGCGAGCAGCTCGATGAGGGCCGCAAACACGAGGAGGCCCGAAGAGATGGCGTTCATGGTACCGACCAGGATCAGGCCGAACTCGGAGTCCGGGCTGTAGAGGCGGTGGGTGGCGAGGCCGATGGCCTGGCCGATCGGGGTAGTGCAACCGTAGGCGAGGGCCATCACCCAAGGCTGCAGGCTATCAGAAGGCCATGCGATGGACGCAATGCGGGAGCCGAGGGCGAGACCTTCGAACGTTTGGTGGAAAGCGATCGCGATGAGCAGAATGACGAATTCGTGGCCGACGGAAACGCTGAGCGTCATGCCGATGAAGACGGAGTGAAAGAGGATACCGACCTCCAACATCATACATTGGAGGATGTCCTTCTGATGCTGCTGCGCAGGGGTGAGCGTGATGCCGTTGACCATCCCGACGCGGACAGCACGAGACTCCTCGTCGGCTCTCTTGGTCAGCTTTTCACCAGCCTGTTCCGGAGTCTGACCCTCGGGCGCCCGCTCGTCTCCGCCGATTCGAGACAGAGTGCGACCAATGCTGTTACGTCGGGCACCGCGGCTTGGGGCCATCTCAAGCGGGTAAGAGCCCGGGTCGCGCTGGGCGCCCTCGTCGGCGGACTCGGGTCGGTGCGGTGAAAGAACGGTGTCGTCAGGAGTGTGGGTCATGTGGCGAGCAGGTTGAAAACCCATCTCGATGATGGTGACGAGGAAGATGCCGGCCAAGGCAATGGCGCCTGGCATGGCGGGGTAGTCTTCGACCCAGAAGGAGCTTAGACATGGATTGCCGAGGAGGATAAAAGCCGTGGGAAGCAGGTGGACGAAGGCGGTTGCGAGCAGGACGCCGGTGCCGAAGTGTCGGACGGCGAAGAAGAAGGGGCGCGGAATGCGCACACCGGGGATGCGGGACGCGATGAGGGGAAAGGCGCAGGCGAAGAAAGAGACGCCGAGGATGATGAAGAGGGCGCCGACGTGAAGAGGCAGGTTGTATTTGTCCTCATCGCCGAGACCGCCGGTCGGACAGGTCGAGCGACGGGTGGCGCGGGCGGAGCGCTTGAAGATTGCTTAGTGTGTGTAAGTCGGTTGTGGTACCCTCACGATGATGTGAGTGCGATCGAGTTTGGGGTTGGGGGGTGTAGTGGGAAGATGATGAGAAGGACGTTGTTCGCAAGAAAGAACTCACATTGGAGGGTGTCTTCGGATGCAAACATGAACGAGGCAACGGCCTCGGGACTCTTGAGAGCCGAGATAATGGCTGAGCAGCCCACAACGGAAAGGAGCCAGCTCAGCCAGCCCCGGAGGCTGGAGCGAGATGGGTCGGAACCCTCGAGAAGACGTGTATGGTCATCACCACCATGCACGTGAATGTTTCGGGGATGGAAGCCTTGGAAAGACGTCAAAGTTAGTCGTGGAAGCCCAGGTGTGAAGATGGTGAGTGATATCGTCGTCGTCGTTGGTGAGAGCTGACTCACCGTACTTCCATCCTCCCGAAACGGCGACTCGTCGATCGGGCTGCAGCCGTGGTAAGGTCTGGTAATTCATCTCATCACCCCGGCCATCCGATCCATCGCCGGCGCCGTCGGTGCCTCGGCGGTGCTCGCGGGCGTTGGCGATGCCGTTCAGGTCCTCGCAAGTGGTCAAATCGGGGGCGAGGAACGGCGGATTCTGGTTCCAATCGGGATGCTCCAGCGTGAGTTCGTCGGTACGCGAGGGACAGTTCATCGTGGCGGTGGCTGGGCGTGAGCCGTTTGTTGTATGTGCCGCTACACAGGACTTGTTTCCTCTATGATTGTTCGTGTTCGCTTATTCGGATAGTTTGATGAGTGCTCTGTAATCGTGATGTTTACGGTATCAAAGAAATTCCAACGTGATGCTAAGGTATCGTAAGAGAATACAGATGCTCAGTCATGGATCAAAGGGGTAATATGATGTCAAGTACCCGTGTACCTAATATAAAACCGTGGCCGTCTTCGGGATCTAGAATTTTTAGGGGCAGGGGCGGGGGCGGGGAGACACTGCTTCGGCCAAATGCGGAAGCGAGTCACGCAGCCTCAGCTCCGTCCCTGATCACCTCAAGGTCACCTTCCTCAGAGGAAGTTGAGGGGTAAACCCGTCCTCAGAGGCAGAGATTGTATCGGGGAGAGGAAGAGAGGCTCACACCTAAGCCTTCCCATCTCTCGATCGAGTCCAAGTCATTGCTAACCTCTTCGGAACCGGGTGGATCTTGCGGTGAAGTTCATGGAGAATGCAGGCACGGTTCAAACGGTTTTACGGGTACTTCAGTAGACGTTGGCCCGTTGATGTGCGATGCATGGATTGATGGCTTGTTATATCGAGACTCATCTTCGACTATTAAGGTCTCGCTGCCTGAGAACCTTGAGGAAGACGCGTTTTCTCACACTGAAACGAGCAACGATTGAGCATGAATGCTATTCACTTCCTTTCGAATAGGCTGGTCTATCGTGACTTGTCATCGTGTCGCTGGGTACGGTCGGCAAAGGGCCAGGCCTTTACTTGTGCGCCTACAGTAGGTGGACGAGTGCTGCCGGGACGCCTGGGATGGCTAGTCGCGAGCGATGGTCCCAATCATTGATCATGACTTGAAGATTTTGATGTTTTCAACCTTTGACTTGTCAACCAGCATCAACAATCCCGTCTTCTTCGTCTCGTGGCTACTACACGAGAGAAGTACCACGAAGCCTTGGAAATGCTTCGTCTCTCAACCGCTTTCAGCCAGCTAACACGCATCAGCATCAGCAATCCTTCGGCTGGTACTGCTGACCCTGATCTTCTCACTACCGCCACATCTTCACCTAATCATTTACGCCGGCGGCCGAGGATATCACAGCAACACACCCGTCACTCGGCGACAATTCCATGGCACCCGCTGCAACCCCTAAACGTCACTGCATATCTCCCCGCATCCGGTTCTTTCCATGACTGCATTGGTCACATCGCGGACCATCGCCAATCTCGACCAGCCTCCCGCTTACCCCATGGGGCTCAGCGCTCCCGCTCTATTCCGATGCTGCAACAAGATAGCCGATAGCCCAACGATAGCTCGATAAGTCAGTCTCAACTTCCGATGTCTTTGGCAGACTATGCCGACTACTAGAAGCTGCGGTGTGTTTACCCGGGTCGAGACTGAGAAGTGGGCATACGAATGAACGTGCTCCCGGAGTGACCTGTTCTGCGTCAGCCCCCAGTCATGCCCTAGAAACGCCCAGGCCAGAAGACGGCTCCGATGCCATCTAGTGACGCGTCACATGGACAAAGCTAGCGTCTTGGGTGCTTGGCTGGTCAATCAAACCTCGAGGCCAATTTAGTCACTGAGCATGTCAGGCGGCAAGAGTGCTGCGAACTGGACTCTGTAAGGTTCGTCTAAACCGAGATTGGGATTCCGATCATACGCCAGCGATCCATTTGTGCATTGGAAAAAAAAAGAATAGCCAAGGATACGCAAAACAACATCGTATCTTCTCGAATTCAAAATCATTTGGACCCAAATTGAAAGGGTTTCGATGATACAAACATTCAATACGACGTTTGATATGCCTCTCTCTCGTTGCTCCGAGTATTCTGCGTCGATTCGTCGCTCAATTAATGACCTGCTGGATAAATTGCACTAGGACTTGTTTATGTAAGAATGAAAGCCGCCAAGAAATCTCATCGGAAGGAGTCCGCAGTGGGCGAATCATGCTTTTTCTGTTTGTCATCTGGTCAATATCGTGTCAGCACCACATCGAACTTGGCATTCCCTATCAACCATCGCTGGAACTCATGTGAGGCTCATAAGATTTGAGTGAGAGGAATAAGGCTTGTGAGATGAACTGCGACGAGTGAGATGAGAGCAGAGTGGGGCAAGCGCAACAATTACGCCTAACCGGGCAGCATTACATAATCAGACAGACAACGTTTGTTGTGTGGTCGCGTTGTTCTCCCTTCCTTCACAATTAGACAATTAGAAGCTTAAATCAATCAACCAAGTTTCAAGTCAACATGATCATTTCTCATCAGGAAGTAGCATCGTCCCAGCTGCTAAGTCTTCCCATCGAAACGACTATCATCATGCATCATTCCAGCCATCTGGTTGAAGCTGCCTGTCGTCCCAGCCACCGACATCCAGGCTGAAGTTGCTACTGATCCAGATTTGGCATCTCATTGTCCCCTCGCGGTCAGCGATCGTTTCGCTGGAGCCAGCTCCATCTCAGGCTAATTGGCTGGCGGATTTTGCCGACTTCTTCTGCTGCTTGAAAGCCGGTCTTTTAGGCGGCCAGACGCCATACGCTGGCGACGTCAACGTCGTCCACCATGGGACGGAATTGCTGAGCATCGGTGTGGGCAGCGTTCCGTGAACCAATGTCATCCGTGCTCGATCCAAGAAGTCTCGCTTGTTGTTAGCGATCGAATCTTCGCTTACGCCAGACCGGCTACGTCGCCGTGTCTGAAGCTGCTCCGGACCGACTGGACGGCACCGCTGCAGCTGAACGGTATCCGCATGCTCAGTGCGGCTGCACAGCTCCCGTAATGCCGTTAATGTCGGCGTCGTGAAGATGAGCAGGAGTTGCAGCTGACATCGCCGTCTCGTCCTCGGTCCGAGACAGCCTCGCCAAAAGTTCGCGGATGGATCAATCATAGGTAGTGAGTACCATAATAGGCCAGCTGGGTGATCTTAAAGGAAACCCATACTGTTGGCTACTTTAAGCAGTTTCAAGTCCATACCTCATGAGATTGAAGCACGCTTAATCCTTCCTCCTGTCAAATGCAGCTCGCCGAAGGTGGATACTACCGTGCTGTCTGCGTACTGGGGTGTGTCGTCTCGTTTATTCGCACAACGACCGACGACTAACCTCAATTCCTCTTGATCAATATTCATTTTATCGTCATTGATTCTCTCATGATCTATCTGTGCTCTCGAAAGATAGGTAGCCTGAAGCAAAAGCTGGCGCAGCGTGGCCAACTCATCCATTAGCGCCGATTCCGACTTCGAACCAGCTCACGGCTGCAGAGGTGATTTAGACTTCTCCCTGTCGTTCGAGCAGAACCTGCTTTCCCTCGCGCCACCATGCCACTTTCTTGTCAATACCGCTTTTCGTTTCCCGGTCCCTTTCTCGAGACAAAGCAGGAACAAAACGGTCGCCTCTGGTACGGGGTTGCAGCGGGGCGAAGCTGAGTGCGGTCGTCTGTCATGGCGCGATCCAGATCGATCTGCTCGTTTCCTGGGCTAAAGCTTCAGGGGACTACGGAACGAGAGTCGATTTGGATACTTATGTCCTTCGACTTTTGGCTGTCTTTGCCCTCGGAATCTTGTCATGGCTCGAGCATTCGTTCTCGCGGCGTCCATCAGCTCTGCTCAATATCTACGTGCTCGTCTCACTCATCTTCGTCGCTATGCAAACTCGCACGCTTTGGCTCAAGGCCCAAGATGAGAACGCCGATACTGTGCTGATCCCGGCCGAGTTCACTGCATCTATCGTCATCAAGAGCGGCCTCCTAGTCCTCGAATTGATCGAGAAACGGAGCTTCTTGCTGCCAGAATGGAGACACCAGACAGCTGAAGAGACGGCAGGCATCTTCAATCGGGACCTCTTGATATGGCTCCATGCTATATGGGCCAAAGGTCGCAAGACCCTCTTGGCACCGACCGATCTGGATCCTCTGAGCGATGGCTTGGGATCTTCAAACCTGTCTGATGGATTTTGGGCAACGTGGCAGAAGCAAAGCGACCAATTCCCAAGGCTCGCTCCAGTGCTTCTCCGGACACTCAAATGATCAGTATTGGTACCGGTAATACCACGACTTGCCCACACTGCTTTCGCACTCTGCCAGCCACTGCGTGCTGCGCGAGTTTCTCCGCTTTCTAGCCGGTGATGCAACCTTCGTAGGCAGTACTGGCTACGGGTTCATCATCACGTACGGGTTGGTGTACCTGGGTATAGCCGTCTCCGGGTGTACTTACTGGCGACTGACCCAGAAATGCCTTGTCAAGATGCGCGGCTGTCTTATGGCTGCCGTATACGACAAGACAACCCGAATCGACGCTGATCGCTTTGATATGGTCCTAGCCGTTCCTCTCATCAGCACCCACATGGAACGCATCATCGCGCGCTTCAAAGATGTTCATGAAAGATGGGCCAACACTCGACAAGTTTCCGTCGCCGTATGGCTGCTCTATCGCGAGCTGGGCATAGCTTGCGTAGCCCCTGCCATCGTCGCGGCCGTGTCCAGCCTGGGATCCATGTTGATGAGCGCCTATGCCGACAAAGCCCAAAGCTCATGGATGGAGGCCACCCAGAAAAGGGTGGGCGCAACAACCAGGGCTGTCGCCGGTATGACGAACATCAAGCTTCTTGGGCTTTCCCTGAGTACGTTTATATCTGCTCCAAAGGTTGAGGGGGGCAGAGCTCCATGCTGCGAGGCACTTCCGTCACATAAAGGTACTCACTGCTACCATTGCCTACCTGCCACTGCTGCTGTCTCCCACCTTCACCTTTCTGGTCTTTGTGCTGCAGGCCCGAAATGCAGGTGAGCAGCTGGACACGGTCAAGGCCTTCACATCACTCAGTCTGCTTCAGCTAATGCGCCAACCGCTGGTATGGCTTTTCCAGGCGGTGCCGCTGTTGGTGGCTTCATTTGAGTGTCTGGGCAGAATCGAAAAGTACCTTCATGCCTAGTCGAAATCGCAGACCCCAGCAATTAACACTGTGGTTCATTCTCAAGGGGGCTCTCACATTCGGCCTAGGAATTGTGTCACAATTCGCAACGGCGAATTCGGGAGGACGGCGCATAAGCCGACGCTGACGGGTGTCAATATCGACATCCCAGCTTCCCAGCTGACAATAATCATCGGACCTGCGGGAAGCGGGAAGAGTACTCTGGCAAGAGGACTTATTCGTAAACTGCGGGTATCGGAACAAGCCTGTGGGGTTCCGTTCCCGACTCTTTGGATGGGTGCAGATCCAGGTAGTGGCTTGTCAGCGAGACGCGAGCGCCACATCTAGCCAAGGTAAGCTTACTCACTTGTTTCACATAGCTCCTGTTGGGCTTGGATATTACTATTCGGCGAAAGCCATCTTCTGCTTCCAGAACTACGACGGTTTAAACTCTTTTGTCGGATTTGAGGGGACCAAGGAAAGGCTTGATAGCGAGGTTAGCAGTGCTACCGTTTTCTGCTATTGGTTCCATGCTGACCAAACGCAATCAGCGAGAAATCACTTTCTACCTCTGTATTATAATGGGATTGGCACTCTCAAATGAGGCCGTCAACGCATATTACCTCCCAGCACATGTTGTCTTTGTGTAAGTCCCATAACAATATCCCTCATTGGCGATGCGCACGCTGACTGGCTCACAAGGCGGACATCTCCTACGACATCCAGTCGAGCGAGAGCAGACGATCAAGTACTTGGCGCAAGCAAAAGAAATCGTGCAGTGGAAGACGGGGGCGTTGGTCAGGACGTTGAAGGAGCCATGGGCGGAACTTGACAGCTTTCAGTCAAGATAATTTGAGTTCAGCTGCCTACCATGTGTTTAGAGGGCCGTGCTTCCTCGTCCCTTACAACCCATCATCGAAGGTGTAGTGCTTGTTCCAGCGCTTTTTACCGTCAGCCTTGAGCCATAAGGGGTCACTTGAGGCATAGACTTACCGTATCCCAGGGCCGGCTCTTGTCAACGAACCGCAGATCGGTGCCAAGTCTAATGCGACCCTCAGAGTCGTAGTTCTTTGTCGAAGCATGGATCTAGAACTCAGATTAGTCCACACCTTTCCCGTTAAGAGGGCCCATCTCACCATGTTTGCCGTGTGGAACACGACATCACCGGCCTCATAGGCGCTGACAAGCCACTTCTTGCCATACCGTCTTCCAAAGTCCGCAGGTCCTTCACAAAGGAAACCCATGCTCATCATGTTCGCAGTGAATGCGTTTCTCGTCTCCTCGTCGTTCATGCCCTTGGCCTTGGCCTGGGCCATGAAGTCGGTCTCAATCTACAGGCCCAGCTTCTCTCCGTCTCGCATGTAGATCAGACCACCACCCTCTAGCCTCACATCTCCCATGGGAACCCACGCCATAACGGACGTCGGCTCTCCGTAGCGCATGAACGACTGATCATAGTGTACGCCGATAGCTTGACGGTGAGCGTGTTATTGCCCCAGCCCGTGAACTTTGCGACGAAGTCACGGAGAACAGGGTGATTGCAGAAGCCCTGAGCTTTTCCTTCCTCTGATCCCGCATACCAGTCCTCCGTGTGTGCTCTCAGAGCCTGGTCAGCGAAGAGGGCGGACTTGTCCGTCTCGCCGGGCCGGGAGTTCTTGATGCTCCCCGCGCCGATGCCGGGGTAGTCCGCCGGCGACTTGGCGTCGTCAAAGATCCCATCCCGCGGGGATGTTCCCGGCTTGATGACACCTGACGGCTCGAGGGACTTGAAGTATGATTCTCGGGCGGACAGCACGTCCTCGCGGGGGGGACCAGCCCCTTCAGGAGGAGATAGCCGTTGTCGCGGTAGCGTTGGCGTAGGATGTCGAGGTCTTCTGTCGGGTAGGAAGGAATCAAGGGTTCAACCTCGTGGGAGGAGAGGAGATCGTCGTTGACGTGAAGTTGAACGCCCGCAATGGTAGGAGCGGATCCCGCGGTAGGTGATTCCGCGTGAGGTATGCTGGGTATGAATGGAAGTATCTCTCCGCGAGTGACGAGGTAAAATCTACACAGCCTTATCGGACAGGGTCACTGGCAGCTGTTTCGTCTTTCCAGATAGGGTGAGTGATATTATTGGATTTGCAGAAAAGACATCACGTACTACACCGTCGGCTTTCAGCTTGACTCTCGAGTAAAATACCTTTCTGTTTGGTCTCGGATACTGACACCCGTGTGGGTCAACAACAGCTAATTATGCCCGCCTGAGACTGACGGCTTTGCCTCCGTAGTTCCACCTCCACGAATTCCGTCGGGGGAAAAGTAATCCGCGGGGTAGAGGAACATCTACGCTCCAAATCCGGCGAAAAGTTGCCTAGGTAGTTGGGCTGAGCTGGACAGCAGTGGCTTATTAGTGTTCCCCCACGTCTCCCCGCAATTTCAACACTTGCCGGCGAATACGGCCCCGCGATCGACGTCATCCGATCTCCACGACGCATTTTCTTGATCAGTCGGCATGCGGGATGCTGGAGTTGAGATTGCCCACAAGGACCAATCGTGTTCCAGGCGGGTTCAGCGGATCATAGTTAGGTCGTGGGGCCCAATTTGCCCAGAAGTAGCCGCAACGCGTGTACTTCCGGCGCGGTGTCTCAAGACTGATTCGGCAAGAGTTCGCCGAATGATTTCCCAGCTCCGAACTGGCCGTCTATGCCCGCAATGAAGATGCCCGAGAAGAAGCCGAAGGGGGCCCCAGCCTCCATATAGACTAAAAAAAGTGTTATTCCGCCGACTAGCCCGATATACGCATCCCAGAAGAGAGGTTCCTGGAGTTTACCTAAGAGTCGAATAACAAGATAGTAGTGGCATTAGCATGAGTAGGGTTAGCTTCGAGTATACTATAAGCAACAAAGATTATACTAGTGCTAATAACAGCTTGCTTCGTTATAGATTTAACATCATAAAGCTTACATATATATATAGGAGTATACTAGTTTTTATTATATAACTTAAGTATCTTTATGATAGCTTTATATAGGCGCTTGAGTAACTAAAAGAAATAGCCTAAAACGGCAAGTTGTACTGTAAAGTAGCTTACTATATCGTGGTTCATGCTATACCGTGGTTACTGATCAGGCCATAAGTCTGCAGACAGACGCCTATCGAATCACCAGAGGTTTTGCTGCGCAGCAATAGTTCCTGACTTTGACTTGTGTCAACCACATCCAGACCGGTCTTTCAACACACACCTAGCTACCTAGTAGTCTTGGTCCTCGAAAACATCTTGTCTGATTATTCATTGTTTGCTGCTGGGACCCTCAGTCATGTTCAAGTGAGATTACAACGCAGGAGGATCAGGAAGGACTCTCAGTGGCTGTCAAGCCAGCTAACTCAAACAGCAAGTTGGCCTTCCCGATCGGGATCCATGCTCTAGACCAGGACTCCCCCTGCGTATTCATCCACGGCATAGTACCAGCCTAAATGAATGCCGGTATCCTTATGGCTAGCGCAACCGTACATGTCATGGTCGAGATCCGCTAGCTGGATTGGCTAGTACCGGCCCCCCCATAGGTTCAAGGAAACCATGCTGAGCATGGGTTCACCCACACCCCGCAGGAAAGGAAAGGGTTACGCTGCAGCAGTCACGAGCGCGCTACAGCTTGTCCATTCTCTCGACAATGGAAGAAGGCTGGAAACGCTTCAGCATGCCATTGAAGAGTTTCAACTGTAATCCAAAACAAGACCTCGATAACTCATCTTATCTCCACCGTGAACGGGAAATTCTGTGCTACTCAAAAACGCTCAACGCGAGACCGAGCTAGGTATTTTTGTAACTGGTAACCATGAACGGCAACTGCGGCACAGCGAAATGTTAAGCTACCCTCCTTTACGCCCTACGAGGCATCAATCGTCGTAATGCATTCTCGGGCCTATCCGGCCCAGCTCATTGGTGCTCCGGAGGCTCACCCAGGAATCTGTCAAGTCGTACATATCCCCAGGCCTGGTGAAGTACTGTAACCCCCCAGATTGTCTCATCGACGGCACATACTCTTATAAGGACAGCCCTGACGCCGATTTGCAGAGCCTCATCGTCAGGAACGACGACATAACGTTCGTCAACTTTCACTCAGCCTCGAGAGTCTCGGAGTTGTCGGAGTCCATCGCGAAACAAGGCCATCCTCGTTGCCAAGTCGGAATCAACTCTTATCTGCCCCACAAGTTATCGATCTTGGCAAGATAACTGACCAACGACGTTGGAGCCTTCACATGTCAGCCAAAACCTTCGCTCTCGTCCTGAGACTCGAAACAGCTGAGCGCATTTCTTCGAAACAAAAGAAGGACTTTGTGTGGTTTTGTCCTCGCCCCGTTCGATGAATGATCGATCGAGTGTGTTAATATTACCTGCGCTGTAAATTGCGCGACTGTGACCCTCGACTCACTCTCAAGAGTTAACTGGCCCTGTCAGCCTGGTGGATGCATATCTCCTTCAGCGCAATCCTCGGCCTGCGCGATGCGCCGGGGTTGTGTATCTCCTTCCTAATTCCTGTTCCTCGCTCGGCTCGGCCCCAAAATCTCTGAGATCTATTGTCCGGCCTACCGAATGGAAGACCGCTTATCTACTTCTTCCCATCCTTTTCCAGCAACAACTCGTTCGACTGCCGACGCCATCGGCTGTTCCCTCCCGGCGTCGTGCCGCGGGGTTCTCAGCGTTGAGGCTTCCCCGCGAAGAGGGTTTCGAGGAGCCAAAAGCCAGCGCGAGCCAGACTCATCTGCCAAGCCGGAGGTTGTGTTTTCGTGATAACGACGCGCGAGTCACGCGACCTCACAGCTCCGGACTCCGCCGTTTCCCTACTCAAGAAAGCTATCTTTCGAAAGCCTGTCAATCACCAGCCGTTCGAATCCATTGGCCCCAGCCCCAACACAGCATATTCCTCGGCTCGTGTTAGGCTTTAGCCCCGTCTAGGTGTCCATTTGGCGCCGGCAGTCGACCAAGACAGCCGAGCCTCCTTCGCTGCGCCTTAGCGGAACCCCACATTCTATCGGCTGTCTTTACAAGGGAGTTTGCATCACCCGCAGCCGACTTGCAGCTTGTTGGTCCGCTCGGGCGAAGCGTTCATGGCATCATTTTAAGGTACGGATCGATGGAGTAGGAAGTGGATGAAGGCCTCATCAGCAGCCAAAAATGGAATGGCAAAGCCGTCATCGTCACTCCACCAGTGAGCACGGAAAAGAGCCCAACCCTGGGGCCTGACGTGCGAATGATTGCGCTTGTTGTGACGGTGACGTGATGGACTATTCAGGAAGCTCGAAACCCGCGAGGCACATCGTCGTCTTGGGAGTTGACCTTGATGGATGCATTGCCCGCGATACAATGCGTTCTCGAGGTCCTGAAATACGAGCGCGAGCGTTACGTCCGACGTCCGGATTCTGACTTCACCGTTCGAGTCGTCCAAAGAAGAAGACGCCGGTTCCTGGATGCCAATCCTCTGATGCATCAGCGCTTATGCGCCTCGACGAATGCGCTGGCGATTGCCCCGGACCATCCACCCACCATCAATCCGATCCTTTTCATCTGAGCCTTCAGCTGTGTCTTATCCGGTATTCGCTGTGCCTGGCTCAAGACTATTAGCATGACATGTCTCATCCGCCCCTGCAGCCTACGCCTCCAGAACCAAGACAAATCGAGTCACCTTTCGCCTTTGGACCGCAGTACACCAAAGAGGGGAGCCATGGCGGCATGACCGGCAACTGACCCGTAGGAGGGATCTCCCGCCTCCATCTGTAGTTTATTTTGCTCCCCATTCTCTCGGACATCAGCACGGAAATGGCAGGCGGCGGGAAAGATATTAGGGCGGTGTGGGCTCACGTCGCATTTAATCAAGTACTGGCCCGCCTATATCGGCTTTAACCAATGCGCTACGCGACCTTCCATTTTAAGCATAAGTCGGGCTGTTAGTATTAAGGATCCTCAGCTAAGGTAACGTCCAACGGCTTGCTGTCTGCCAAATCGAGGTGCGCAAGTTAGCCAAGCAACAGTGGCCAACTATTCATCTATTCATGGTTCGAGAGATGGTGGTGACAGTGTCCCATTGAGTGGCAGAGAGACGCTTCTCAATCATTGACATTCGCAGCCCTTCGCCCACACGGAATTGCCTTGTGGACCCAGATCGGACCTTTGCTCCAATATATTGGGCATAATGATGAGTCGAGTTCGCTCCCGGTATCTTTTCCGCCTGGGTTTTCGGCTCCGGGGTCGGTGTCCGCATTAAGAAAAGAACCAAGGTCAGATTGTTCACCAGGGTTCTAGGAGCTTTACTTGGCATCCTTTGAGGGCGGGTAAATTCCATGTGTCTTGCAATCAGAAGGCAATTCGTTCTCGTGAGCTTCCACTGATTCCACAACCTACCTTGCTCAGGCGACCCAATCTAGGGCCGATTTAGGAAGCTTGACAGCTTCGAGCTGGATAGTCGAGACTTGGCAAGCCATCACGCAAGATACGACTCCGACAGGCGCAATGGGACGACGAACTGACAAGATTCGCTATCTTCCACAGCTGAGCACATCGTCGACGAGCATGTATAAAGATGGACGCGCTCCTCGCCTTCCGATCAGCTCTTGTTCTCCAGCCTCATCCTCCAAGCTCAGTCGTCTCCTGATCTAGTCTCTCAAGGTTTCCTCATCGGCCAAAATGACCAACCTTCGCCGCCTCGCCCTCGCCGTCGGAGCTCTGCTCCCCGTCGTCCTTGCCGCTCCCGCCGCTGTCAAGCGTGACGAGCCCGAGGTCGTCCCCGGCAAGTACATCGTCACCCTCAAGGAGGACGCCGCCGCCAACGTCGACACCCACTTGACCTGGGTGTCCGACGTCCACCGCCGCTCCCTCGGCAAGCGTGAAACTGTTGGTGTTGAGAACACGTACAACATCAGCAACTGGAACGCCTACTCTGGCGAGTTCGATGAGGCCACCCTTGAGGAGATCAAGAAGAGCCCCGAGGTACGCACACTCGACCACATGCCAGCCCCGCCCCGCAGCAAGATGCTAATCATCCTAGGTCGCCTTCGTTGAGCCTGACTACATCATGCACCTCTCCGACTTCGTCGTCGAGGAGGTCAACCCCAAGCGTGCTCTGACGACCCAGTCTGGTGCTCCCTGGGGTCTCGGTGCCATCTCCCACCGCACTTCTGGCTCTACCGAGTACGTCTACGACACCTCGGCCGGTGCCAACACCTACGCCTACGTCGTCGACTCTGGTGTTCTTGCCACCCACACCCAGTTCGGTGGACGTGCCACTCTTGGCTATAACGTCTTCTCCTCCGCCCACGTCGACTCCGTCGGTCACGGCACCCACGTCGCCGGTACCATCGGTGGCTCTACCTACGGTGTTGCTAAGCAGGTGAGTAAAGTTGAGCCTCGGAGCCCCTAGTTCATCGGCCGGGACCTCCCGTTCCCGTGACTAAGGGTAGACGTCTCTTTCGACCAGACATAACGACTAACTCCCGAACGCAGACCAACATCATCTCCGTCAAGGTCTTCGAGGGCCGTACTTCCAGCACCTCCGCCATTCTCGCTGGCTTCAACTGGGCCGTGAACGACATCGTCGCCAAGTCCCGCGCCAGCCGCTCCGTCATCAACATGTCCCTCGGCGGCCCTGCCACCTCCACCTGGACCACCGCCCTCAACGCTGCCTACAACCAGGGTGTCCTGTCCGTTGTTGCTGCCGGCAACGGTGACGACTTCGGCAACCCCATCCCCGTCTCCAGCCAGTCCCCCGCCAACGTCCCCAACGCCCTGACCGTCGCCGCCATTGACTCCAACTGGCGCCCTGCTTCCTTCACCAACTACGGTGCTGGTGTCGACATCTTCGGACCCGGTGTCGCCATCCTGTCTTCTTACATCGGTGGCAACTCCGCTACTGCCTCTCTCAGCGGTACCTCCATGGCTTGCCCCCACCTTGCCGGTCTCGCCCTCTACCTCCAGGCTCTCGAGGGTCTCTCCACCCCTGCTGCCGTCACCGAACGCATCAAGGCCCTTGGCACCACCGGCCGTGTCACCGGCAACCTCAGAGGAAGCCCCAACCTGGTTTCCTTCAACGGTGCCAGCGCCTAAGTTCAGCCTTCGCACGGCGAGTTTTCCTAGTTGTTAATTAGAGGAGGAGCTACGACTTGTTTTGTTTTGTGAATCGGGATCATACAAAGCCTCATGGTATTTACTTGCCTAAAATACTGGATTAGACTAGCTGTTCGGGGTAGGATCTGTACGACATATAACATAAGCATAAAAGCTTGGAGCACATGATTGAAGCCCTTCGAGAATCTGAACTGCCTCGTCTCTCAACCCCGATGATTTCCCCTGTGAACATGCGCATCTCTTGCCCTTGGCCGAGAAGAAACAGTCAGACTAAGCCCGTGGCTTGCCTCCGTCCTGAAATTGACGGCAAGCGGCTTTGAATCACCATTGTCACCCTGTGGGAGCACGTTTGGCGAGCAACTCTGTCCTGTCTCCTAGCCTCGTCCATGTACCCATCAATGCGAGCCTGACATGCCGAATGATTCGCTCGTATGTTGGAGCTGAAAACAACGTTGCGGAGGTGGTGAACACTGCCTTGAAAGATGCCCTTGAGACGGAAGGTACCCCCGGAAAAACCCATTGTCCTCAGGGCTCTTGAGAATGACCCCATAGCCATGACGTCGCACTGCGACTGGTCCTCAATGTCGCGGTTGGATACGCACCCATCATGTGTCAGGTCGTCTTCCATCGCCCGGAACGGCTTGAGTAGTTCTTCCACCCATTCGGTTCGCATTGATGAGATGGTCGCTAGTTCCAGTGTCAGTGTGGTTAGATCTCGTCGTCCAGGGAAAGAAAAGGATTGCTTTTCAACTTTGACTTACCAAGTAGTCCGACTTCTTTCAAGAATGGAAGAGAGTTAAGCCGAACCGACTGGCCGGAATCGTCAAGGTGCTCAAACTCCTCTTCGTTCGATCTTGAGGTGAGTTTTCCGTATTGTAGATATCCATCAGGGCCTCTCACTGACTTTCGCACCATCCGCATGAGAGTTTGTCTGAACAAGCAGGCATCTTCCATGTCCCATGCTATGGCGACAAGCCGTGGGTCGTTTGTTTGATCTCTTACATCATCGATCCATTTGTCCGCCCAGGGTTGAATTAGGGCCATCTCATCGTGCCTGTACTTATTCAGAAAACCCACGAAGGAGTGCAATCTGTCAAGTTGTAGAGATGACGGGACCATCTCAAAGAACCCATAAACAATGCTGAGTAAGAGCCTCACATCCTCTGGCTCATCTTCTGGCAATGTGATGATCCAATCACCAGTAGATGGTTTGCCCTCAGTGACTTCATCGTACACAATGGATCGAAAGACTCGCGAAGACCGTGAGACACGTTCAGAGCACGCCAGAAACGTCGTGGGCTTCCTTCCGACCTTGAGAAATAAGTCGCCTTGCTGGTCGTAAATTATTATTGCCGAGGAGTTGTTGCTGGTTGCCATGGTTGAATTTGGACGACCCTCGAGTAGGAACTTGCAAAGAGATCGTCTCGCTGTGTTGCGTTTTCTAGTTGGGAAGGATCATTGTCTGGTCATCAAGGATTCCAGTTTTAAAGGCAGAGTCTAGGTGTTTAACCGGAGAAAGGCAAAATGTAGCCGAGTGCAAAGACGTTTAGGCTTGTGGCAATCCAAGGTACGCGCCACCATGACCCATCAATTCGAAGAACCTAAATCTCTCTCGGCGTTGCTTCATCTACTTCGGACCCAGACTTGCTCAGAGCCAATCTTGTATTTGGGTACTTGTCGGAAAACCATTGCATATTCCTCTGTATCGGCTCCCTTTCCGCTATGAGAGAAAGTGGAGCACCAGCCTCTTGTATCCAGCGATGCTCTCAATCAACTCAGGAACACGAATGTACTCGTCCGGCCCTTGTGCCACAAAGATCGAAACAGGTCCGTACAGAATGCGGTTGCCACCAAACTCGTCCCGAAGTCTGGGCACGTCAGTTCCGAAAGCCACCGGGGCGGCTTCGAAACCCTCGATGTCGCACTTCAAAAGAGCTTCGGGGTATTCGAAAACGAACTTCAGTTCCACGTTCGGATGACGAGAGACTATATCCGCAACCTTGGCCTTGATGCAGGGCAAGTCAGACACCATGCGAACTTCGCAGAGCGCTTTCGCGGACGAAGCCACGATGTTGTGCTTTCTCGCCTCCCTGGAGGGTTCCGATGTTGAAGGTCGAAGGCCCAAGAAGCTCGGAGACAGACCACTCTGCTGCGGAGAGATCATTGAGGACGGCAAGCAAATCCGTCGTTGCGCTTCTACTAAGATTAGGATATCCGGAATGACTGCTCGTCAGATATCATCAGCAACGACGTCTACCAATCTCGCTACTTCGAGAGCAAGACCACTCACCAAGCGATTCCTTTGGCAATGACCTCGAACGCCACTTGTCCCTTGCGACCCTTCGCAAGCTTGCTCTCCGTCGGCTCCGCGAAGATGCCGGATTCCCAGGTGAGCCCCATATCTTTCGCGGCAATCATTCCATGGTCATCGTTTTCTTCGCCGACCACGAACAACAGTCCGAGGTCGCCTTCAGCTTTGACCTTGCCCTCCCTCCTCAGCTCCTCCGCGGCAATGATCTGAGCAGCAAGGGGACCCAGATCGTCAGAAGATCCCCTTCCTCGAATAATGTCGCCGTCAACCGTCAGCGGGATGTGTGGTGGCACGGTGTCCATGTGAGCGGTGAGAAGCACGCGGGTCTTTCAGGAGGAGCCGAGATATGCGTAGACATTGTGTCGGGTAGAGCCGGGGGCGATCGGAAAGCGCTCAACAGTGTAGCCCAGGCTTCGTAGATGGTCTTCCAAAAACACTCCAATGCTTTGTTCGAGTTCACTGGTGTTCACAATGGACATCATCGACCACAAAAGTACAACTACCGGGTGTTCCATTATGTGAGAGGCCATCGTTTCTCTGGAGTGGATTATGTTTCATTTGATATGTTCAAGTCGGAGAGCTTTGATGTTGGTACTTTTGCGAGCGCTTTGGTAGGCATTAGCCATCCTGTGAGTCATCAGCCGACGTCCAAAAAAAGGCCACAGCACGTGAGTGGAGTGTAATATTGCAAAATTACCATTGTGTTTCGACGCATCGCATGGAAACTATTCGTGACGCTATTACAAGAATCAAGTAATTGTGGGCTCCAGCAACATTGGGTCGTCTGGCTGTGCGACTTCGTGGGCAAATTAGGACGTCGGAGCTTCTAACGACATAGTCAACATGATAAGACGTGGTTCTCTACGAAACACACTGTCGCCTCATCGAAGCAGAGGTCGGAAAAAAGGCGCAAGGGTTGATTCTATCGACTGGCAACCGCAGGCGTTCCTGGGCAATCTTGTTTACGCCAGAGGATCGTATACAGACGCAGTAGGTCTCGCCACTGAGCAGCCATGGACATAAACAGAACGTACTCAGCACCCAATCGAATGGTCTCAACTAAAATGCACCAAGTTTACCAGTAAAAAAGAAATTCGGTATTTCTTAATCACTTTGGCGATCAGGTCACATATATTCTGCTACGAATTACATCGCTCGCAAGGTCAACCTAGGAACTGATAACGTGACTTAACCAGCCTTCCTTAATGACTGCTGAGTCCTCCACTTCCACGTAGTGTATTAGCACTTAGGCTTATTCATTCAGCCTTACAGCTGTTTTACTGCATGAGCTGTGCTTTCAAGTTCGAAGAAGATGACTTCATCCGGATCGTACTTGTCGGTGAAGGTCAGCACACAGCCGAGACATTTGAACAAGTGACCCGAGAAACATTTCCAATACGATCACAGCACTGAACTATCTCAATCAAAAAGTCCAGGACTTAGTTGATAGTAGCTTAATTCTTTTAAAGTGCCTGCAAAGGTAAGTGGCGATCATCGACTTAACCACACAGTACACTTGCGGGAACCACATGGCGATTTTTTCCTCAACCAAAAACAGTTTTAGGAATCAATGCTTTCGGGCTCCTAGCCGTCAAAAATAGTTTGTGCAGTTATACAGTATCTCAAGGGCTCGAACCCGAATCCCTCCGGCTCAGAGCAGAGCAGTCGAAGCCGCAATGCCGAGGAAGAGGCGACGTCAACTTCTTCGCAGCCGGCCTTCTTCCCCAAAAGGGACCTGATCAACCCAACAGAGTTGCGGGGCTGCCGAAACCTTAATGGCCTCTGGTTTAGGCGGCCGACTCAGGGAAGATCAGGTGGACGGCAAGCATGAAAACTTGGCCGGGGCCAACGCAGCTGCCAGGATCTCAGGAGTGGCAATCGGACCCCTAGAAACATGGGACCGACGCTGCTCGAGTGCCACTGACCCAAGCGACAAGAGACTTGTTGCACCGGTCTCGCCCCGGGGGCCCGGAGTCATGGCCAGTCGCCCCAAATGTTGGAAGTCCTTCGCGGTTCGAACAGACAAGACATGCTTCTAGTGTGGGATTCGACATCTCTCATCACCAAAGTTTGGATTACTACGCCGTGAAGACTCAATAAAACGAAATCAGACTTGATTCACAGCCACTCTACTCGCTGTAGGGATAAGCTGGATTGAATTGCCGAATTACGAGCCAATTCCTACGCGTCGCGCACTGTAAAATATCTCTCGAAGTAAAATCTATCTCAAATTCAAATTGCTTGCCTGCTTGCTTCAGAGAAATCCAGTGCCAAATGGTATGTCTACTCATCGTCGCCGTCTACCTTATACATTCCAGTCTTGTTAGCCTGCTTCATCATGTAGTCCCTGTGTTCCTGTTTGATGACCACATGCGCTTCCCTTATCTTTGCCTCTTGTGCAGTCCCTTGTTGCCTCCTGCCCTGCAGGTTATGCTCGCATCGGCAAGAGTACGGATGGTCCGTCGCCTCTATCCTCAGACGGCGTAAGACGTCTTTGAGAGACTGGAGACTGCCCGTAAACTCTTCGGCGGGGTCCTTGGCGGTGATGTTGACATTCGATCTCAACAGACCCATGATGAGCGAGCCGAGAACGAGGTTGTCGCAAGTGCGCCAGGCTTTCTCGTCAGTCAACGGGCAAAAGGGAAGCTTGGAACCACCCGGCTTGGCGAGGACGTTGTAGATCTCAACGTAAGGTGCCATATGAGCGGCAACCAGCGCCGAGCGCAACTCCTTGATTGCTTCTGCAAGCCGCGACGTCAGCCACTGTTCCCATGCCCAGACGCTCGTGATGGGACCTTACCAAACAAGCCGGGTGGCTCCAGATACTTGATCTCGTCGGCGTAGCAGCCGTCGTAAATGAGCCTACGGCTTTCGTCCGCCGAGCACTCCGCTTCGTTGATGATTTTCAGAACCATCTTCTCGAACGTGACGATGTCGCCGAGCTCCCACGCGGCGCACAGCAGACCAAACCCCGTGCTGTCCTCCACTCCCTTCAGCCAGGTCCTAGCCCAGGGTCGCGTGATCGCCGTCGCGTCGTACTTTTCCGTGATGATGAGGACGTCGACCAGCTGGTCCAGCGACAGCTCCTCCGGCACCCTGCCGAACCAGCCGTGGACGATGTCGAGGAAGATCTTGAATCCGTCGGGGGAATCCTCGGGAAGCTCAATGACCCAATCGCTCCCGTCCAACGGCTTTGACTCCTTGAAACCGCCGTAAAGCATCCTCTTAAAGATTGGCGAGTGTCGCGCGAGCGTCTTGGCGCACACGACGTACGTGGCCGTTTGCCCTTCGGGGCCGACGTGAAGGCTCAGGTCGCCGTCGTCATCGACGAAAACAGGCCGGCTCTCATCTCCACGGTGGTCGAGCTTCGGTCGCTTTACGTCGGGTTCGCTCCATGCCATTTTTCGTTTGTTTTTTTGCTGCTGCAGAGTCCGATGACTTCGTGGCGTGGTGGCAGTACTGGTTTTCAGCGGACGAGGAAAGCGGTCGACAGCCTTTTCTTTTTTTGTTCTCATATTTTGGGGTGCGGAGGATCTCCCGTGGTCGGAGCGAAATTTATGGAATCCATCTGATTACATAAATCTGAAACTCGGAATTTGGGAGATGTTAGGATGAATGAGGTTTGACCCGAGTCGGCGTGTCGGCCATGTGGTGTGATCTGGGAGTACGTGAAGAGCGCGGAGAGACGTCGCCACGCTATCCTTGCGAGCAGACCGGTTTTTGATGCGGCGAGCCAGTACATGTGTCGAACACCCAACCTGCTTCGATTCTTTTCAAGACGAGCGGGACTTTCTGAAAGTGGTTTTCCATGCGTTATTGTGTCCATCTGATGTTTATTCACTCTTAAGGGTACCTTACCTAGTTGACGCAGAACAGGTCGTTGTGAACACGACTTGCTGGCCATGACATATCTTCTTCCTCATTTTACCGTTTTGATTTTCCAACTGAATCTATGACCAACTGAACCCTAGTCTTCATATCACATCTGAGCTTTATGTGAAAACGTCGAATTGATTTGAAGCCGTTCCTTTGCCCTCTTATGGCTATCTAAAAAGCCCGTTCCCCGTATTATAATGGACATTCAATCTGACAGGAACACGGTAGCGCTCGTAGTGTTTCTTTCGGGAATGACGGTTCAGTTCAAATAAGTGAAGTGCAATCTGTATTTCGCTGGAACTGGTGTTCGCTTTTCTCTTTCACGTCTTTCTATCCCGATGCGTCATCGCTGAACATACTGTAAGAGCATTCTCCTTAAGTATTTCGTCCTTCCCGAGCAAACCGAGTTCCAGATATTGTGTCCTCAATCCTCACTTAGACCGGATCTCTCGGCTTGTCGCTTGAGGTGCGCCTGTTGCTGCCCCTAAACCAGTGACTCTCCTTCTCTCAAGCTATCCGCAGTTGAATGGCCTCCCTCTCTCTCCCCGTCGACGCGGCGTTTGCAAGAGGAATGTGGATAAAGTGAGGTACCCGGTCCCACGACTAATTCCATCTGCTCCAAATTACTTCGCAATTCATTAACAGGTCCACGATAGGTATCAGCCACGTCTCCGTCGGCGAGTGTGATAGAAAGCTTGAAAAAGCCTCCCTGAGTGAGTCCAATAATCTGGAGTCGCATCTCTTCGAGAAGGCCTTTTTGCACCTCGAATCCTGTCCGTAACTGAGAGCATTGTAAAGGGTTAAGTAAGGACTTATTTCAGCCTGGATCAGATTGCGACGAAGTGTCATGATTCGATCTATTCTCTGGTGTAAGCAACGATGCATGATTGTTGTTTTTGACGTGCCTCACTAATGATAAGCCCCGAGATCAGAGGTTTGAGGGCCGTATGCAAGCGATGCCTTGGCAAGAAGTTCGCGGATGACTGCATGGGGTCGGCCATCGCTGCGTCCCCGGGCGGAATATGCATGGCGAAGCCGTCTGCGGAGATGAAAATCTCGTTGGCGATCCTGGAACCCATGGCTTGGACTAGGTTCGTGTCGCCAAGTTCCCAAGCGGCGTAAAGCAGCAATTTCGGGTCGCTAGTGTCCTTGTCAATGCTTGCAAGCCAAAGCGCCGCCCAAGGACGAAAGAGCTTGATGCAGTCGTATTCTTCCGCGATTCTGATGATGCCGAAGAGGGTATTTAGGCCGAGCTTCTTGGGAATCATCGCCGGTCTGCCGTGGGCAAGGGCAAGAATGATGATAAGGCAGGACGGCTCTTTGTCCGGGAAGTCGATAATCCAGTCCTTGACCCTCAACATGAACTTTGACCTTTTGCCGAAAAGGAAGTTTTGGAACATTGGTGATGCTCGTGCCATTGCCCGTGAACAGACGAGGAATGTGGTGGGATAGTCGGCGAGATGGGCACCAGCGGTCAAGTATAAGTCGCCGTTCTTGTCGAGGACCTCGAGGTCTGGTTTTCTCGCCGTTGTCTTTGATTGGGAAGGCTTTGAGCTCTCCTCGTCCATCGTGTCTCTCGGATTTGCCATGTTGATACTCAGCTTTGCCCTAACAGTAAATGATGTTGTCCGTGCCTTTTCAGCTTGTGCATGTTCGTTGGGAAAACAAGACGAAGGAAGGCCTAGCGAGGATGGATCGCAGAACGCTAGAGGACCTTCAGGCAGTCGAGATCGGTTCAATCAAGGACTGGGGGGAATTCAAAGGGAAGGGGCTCATGGAGTGAGTGGGTGGGAAAGACACTAGGGCTGAATTGTGGATGGTGATTGCAGGCAGGCGAGCCGCGAGAAGAAGTGGCGGGAAGCTGCCCAAGATGATCAACGGGGAAGGCGCTTTTGAAAGAGGTTTGAGAAGGAGGGGGCTAGACCATTAAACACCAGTGTATCAGTGTCAGCAGAAAAGCCATGGAGTTCTTCTCGGATTTGAAGCTTACGTTATACGAACCCCCCCTTGTTTTGTTATCTGGAGAAACAGCCCTCACTGCCATGGTTATTCTACACAATCATTTTGATAGAATTCTCATAAGTCTAAGTTTCGAGTGCATAACGCGTGCGCATCCTTGACGTGAAAGTGAGACTACGCCAGTTGGCCAGGAATGGGTTTGTCACACGGAAATCAGCCATGCTTGACTTTCTTTGCAGTTTCTTCCATCAATTACAACTATCTGAATAGAAACCTTTTCATTCTGATGGTATCCTCAATGACTTTCGCGCAAAGGCCATCCCATCTATTCGTGGGTGCTGCTGTTCCGTCCTTCTTGTGTGCTTGCCCTCCATCTTTGCTCCATGTTGGCGTCGTACCCGCGGTGGATGGAATTCTACGAAGCAGGTCCTCGTTGATGTTATCCATTATTATAGAGTGGAAGGCAAAAGAAGTCCTTTTCTCCCTCCACTACTTTCGTTAATATTCTGACGAGTTCTCCCGCCTGACCCATTTCCCTCCCATGGTATGCCGCCTAGGACGATTTTGGGAGGCCAATCTTGGCTGCCTGCTTATTCAGGTACTCTTTATGCTCGGGCTGCACAAAAGAAATGTTGCCCCTCAACATCAATGACCTCTCTAGGCCCTTAAGCCGAATCTCGGATGCGCCGTCTGCCCGAAGCTGAATGATGATGATTTTGGATGGGCGTAGCCCGAGTGAATGGTGTAAAGCTCCAGCTTCAGCATGACTGACTGGAGATGCGAGGCGCTGCCTCGGTATGCTTTGACTGGACCAAGTGCAGTCAGGTCTAAATTCTGGGCCGCGAAGGAATTAATTAGAGATCCGAGCAGCATGCTGTCGCAACGCTTTCCCCCTGAAGGATCTCCCGGCGAGGACATGCATCGGTCCCCGTTATTAAGAGCCGCGTAAAGATTCAGGTACGGATCCAGCATCGCTCCGAGCAATTTCTTTCATGCAGAAGCAGCATCATCTGGCGCCAAGAATAAGCATCCGCTACAACTTGATGAGCTCTCGGTATCAAAAAAGACAAGACTCACCTAACAACCCATCCGGTATAAGACAGTTCAGGTTCTGAAGCCTATAGGAATAAACGTCCCTGTTCTCGCCCGCGAAGCTGAACACGAGGTCCTCATCGTCGTCCCAATGACACTCGGTGGCAATCTTCATTGCCATGGCGTTGAATGTCTGATAGTCTCTTAATTCATAAGACACGTCCAAGAGCAGCGGATTCTGCATGCTCGACTTGACAGCCTCCATCTAACTTATGAAGTAGAGGTTATTGCATAGAGTGAAGCACGCCAGAGGCTAACTGCAGTAGTATAAAGATATAATGTTACTGAAATCTGCCCCCTAGAATCCAGACTATGAGGGAGAGTTAGATATATATACAAGCTAGGTGCTCTAACGGCACAGGCCGAGCGCATTTAGCCTAATTACGCTTCCTAAGCAACTTCAGACCTTAATAGGGCGCTCCTTCCTAAGTGATCCCTATCCCTAGGGATCTAAAGTATTATCTTTATTGCTTTTACACCCTAAATACCCCTTCTAATCTCTATTATATATCGCTATATTTTTTAAGCTTACTATTATGCTCTAATATGTCTTTCTCCTAAATAAAGTAGTCCTCCCCCTTTTAGCTATTTCTATAAAAATAAGGTTATAATTAATAGAATAAAGTAGGTACTCTAACTTTTAGTACTAACAGTTACTATTCACCGACTTTTCCTAACTTTTAGTAAAATATATAAGAGTAATATTATTAACTTAAACTTCCTCTTTCTTTTTTCCTCTTTAAGCTATTATAATATAGGTTTTCTTAAATTAAGAGCGCTTTTATAGTACTAGAGGCGCTTTTACTGATTTTTCTAGTTTTCCTTATATAATAAAAACGCTATTAAAATTAGCGCTATTACGCCTCCTGTAGCCCCCGTTGCTGTATCTAGTAGTTTGGGCGGCAGCTGCCCTCCTAAAAACCTAGGTAGGGATAAGCTGTGGACGCACCCTCCCGTTAGTACTTCTTTATAAATCTCTTATTACTCCTATTAATAATAGTAGGCTACTCTATATAAGAAGCGTAGAAAATATAAGAGCGGCCTAAAGTATAGCTACTACTATCCTAGAGGCTAGTGCTATATTACCTATATTTATTAGAAGGCCTTAAATCCTAAGTATAAGTACTATAGTTAAGCTAGTAAGTTATTTCTCCTTTATAGCACTTATACTATTCTATTATATTACTATTTTTAGAAAATAGTATTTACTGCTTTAAATATACTAATCTAAATTATAGCTATAAGAAAAATATAAGTTATTCTCCTAGCTTATATACTACTTCTATACTAACTATATATTTCTAGTATTCTATTAAGGCTAAAGCTACTATTAATAATATATAGTCTGCTATAAATATAAGCAACTAAGATTATTTTAATTAAGTAGTATATATATATTACTTCTATAGTATTCTAGCTACTAACCTAATCCTAAGCATACTAATAATATATTAAAGTATCTATAACCGCTTAATACACTCTTACTCATGCTCTTACTTATTATACCTATAGTAGCACTACTCCTGCTCCTATACTAGTTATACCTATTATACCTATTACTACCCCTACTAGGACTCCTATACCTAACGCCCCTATTATTTCTTTTATATTAATATTCCAGCTTAATCTTAACCCTACTATACTTATATAGCTTACTAGTATTACTTAGACCCTTTCCTATATTAGTATATCTCTAACGCTACTCTAGTAAGCTATTAAAGCTACAAGTAATTTTATAGATTTTCTAAGTAGCTATACTAACGCTTTACTATAGCACTAACCTAGTAATAAGTATAAAAGCGAGGAGGAAGCTAAAGAGAGCGAGGAGGAAGTTAAGAAAGAGACTAGCGCCTAAGTAGTAACTATATAGTATTTTGCTTCTTATATTACCTAGCATTACTAGTCTTCAGTTATATATCTTTAGAGAGCTAATTATACTCATAGGTTACAGCTTATATCTATAGTTAGTTAGTTATATACTGCTCTCATAGCGCATCCTGCGGGACATAAACGCCCTAAATACCCTAGTTACTTTTTTACCCAACCCTAAGTTTATACTCTTCTACTAAAGCATTATCCTCAATATACTTACGGGGCTTCTATATATCTTCTTTATAATTATATTCTTTCTAATAAATTAAGTATTATCTTTTCTATTTTAGCCCCATATAGCCTAAAATAGTATTAATATCATAAAGTAGCTTTCTATTAATATTGCCTAGAGGTAGCTGCTCTATAGCTGGTCTCTGCAGCTTTTATATAGCTCAAGCAGAGATATATAAAAAGCATTATAAATCTAGTACTAGGCGGGGATTTCTAACTTATATATAGTTTATAAAGTTCTAACTATCTCTATAATTCTGAAAGATCCTAGATACTTACTACATACCTTATAGCTAGGTTTTAATATATTTAGCTGAAAGAAGTACTTACTCCCTAATTCTAAAAGAATTTAGTAGATATATTTTATTAGCTTAATATATATACTAAGCTTAGGCTTTATAAAGAAGCTCCTATAATATATCTCAATTACAGTTTAATAACCTAATTCTTTTTTTAGCTAAAATATTTAGCGCAGGTGTGGTTCCACTAAGCTTAGCTAAATTAGGCCCTATAAGTAAAAATCCGAAAAGTCCCTCTACTAGTGCTATCTAAATAGCACTGTACTAACTATTATTATGAACGAATTATACTAAGCTTAGTAGCTACACCTAATTAGATTAATTATAAGAGCAGAAATAATATAAGTATTACTTAATATATTAGTTTTACTACTCTATTTATCTATCTATTTAAGAGTAATATATAGTACTAAGCTAGCGCTTAGTTACTAGTTAGTAGCATAAATATACCTAAAACTTTAAAGTAAATAGAGAGCCTCAATTAGATATAATACCCTTAGAAATCCTAAAGATCTTAAATACCTTTATGAATAATAGATCTACTAGTCTAGCTACAGTAAGTATTAAAGTTATAGCATTATAAATACTAAACGTTATAAAACAGTCTATAACTACTAATATAGTATTATAGAGCTTCCTCCTAAGGAGAGAAATAGAAGGCGGGAGGCCTATAATAAAGTCTCGTAAGGTCGCTTACTAGAGCTATCTTAGCACTAGTAATAGAGTTAACTCGCTATAAGGCTAGTAATACCTTAGTTTATTTTATTACTATACTATATAAGTATTAATATAACTCTTAATATCTCTTCTTACTAAATTCTAATAAGGATATTATTATAGTAGCTTAGTTAGTCTAGTAATACTAAGGTATCCCACTATAGCTATATTATAATAAAGCTCTATAATCTCCTTATATAGCCCCCTTACTAGTAGTATATATATATATAGCCTCTAAATTATAAAAAGTTCCTTATATTAACCGCCTAGTAGTATTACTACTTCTTTTTAGCTTAAATAAATTACTCTCACCTCTTAGTTTACTAATAATTCTAAATAAAAATATCCTCTTCTTAGGCTACTAATATATAACTAATTATTAGGAGAGTTTCTAAGTCTATTACTATTTTAGTGTTTAATTTAAAAATACTATAGAATATCTAGCTTATAATCTATAGCTCTAGTAGCAGGGCTAAATAGCTCCTTATAAACTACGCCGCATTTATTACACTCACATAAGGGAACTTTATTCATACTGCGCTACCCTATATATCCCTCACCTTTAGAGACTACAGTAGGGCTAGAAGAGCTTATCCTTCCCTCTAAATCTAAGGGGCCTATCTGCCTCCTCAAACTTCTTCTCAGTAGCCGCTCTTAAGCAGCGCTCCTACAACGCTTCCTAGTAGAGCTATTCTCCCTAATCCTCATAGTAGCAACTTTAAGCAGCAAACAATCTTCTCTAGCACGCTCAAGCTACTCTTTTATATCTAAAACAAGCTTTTAGATTAAAGTCTTATCAGAGACCTTAACATAGTTAGGTTAATAATAACCTATTTACTATATTCTAAGTGCCTAGCTTAAAAAAGATAGTAATATCAAAAGCTACTAACTTATCTAGTTAGTATAGCTACCTTCTATGTAGCTTCTTCTTTATATCTAGGAATTATAAATTAAAGTAGTTAGTAATAACTTTAATAGTATAGTTACTATACCCTAAATAGTAATACTAATTGCATAGGGCGTCTATAATAATAAGTAGCTCTATTTCTTCTATACTATACCTACTCTTTATTTCTGTAAGTTTTTAAGAATGGAAAGTAATAAGGTGCTATTATTCCTTACATAACTAAGTAATAACTACTCTAATAGTAATTTTAGAAATATCTATTCAAAGTCTTATTAGTAATAATAACTTAAAATATTAAACTATAGGGGCCTTAGTAAAGGTATTAATAAGCTTAATAAATATAGCTCTTACTAGGAGAGATAAGTTAAGGAGTCCTACTTATCCTTTTTATAGAAGGTCTATTAATAATAGTATAATTTTAATAAAGTTTTTAATAAATTATTAGTAAAACCCTATAAATCCTAAGAAAGTCTAGATATTCTTAACGCTCTATAGTATTAGCTACTTAGCAATAGCGCAGAATTTCTCTTGCTCTATCAACACTCCTATAGGCATATTAATATGATTTAGGAATCTTACCTCTATTATATAAAACTAATATTTTAAAGTATTAAGATAGAGGACCTTTTTTTAAAGTTAATCTATAACGCTATGAATATAGTTCTTATAAGTAGCTTTATCCTTACTGTAGATAAGAATATTATTAAGATATATAATATAAGTAGTATCTACTAAAGATTCTAAAGCCCTATTAATATAAGCCTAAAAAGTTACTAATATATTTCTTAATCCAAAAGGTAATATAAAGCATTTAAATTAATTATATTAAGTATAAGATATAGTTTTCTACTTATCTTCTTTAGTAATATAAATCTAATAAGAAGTATTTTTGATATTAAGCTTAGTATAAATAGCTATACTAAAAAATTAGTCTAGAATTTCCCTAATAAGCAGTAGCGAAGTATTATCCTAGTATATTATCTTATTAAGCGCTCTATAACTAACATAAAAATATAATTTACCACCTTTCTTTAGAATAAATAGAATAAGAGCGCCCGCAGGGCTTATTGATATCTAGATCTACCCTCTTGCTTTAGCTCTAATTAAATACTCACAAAGAATCTCTAGCCCCCTATTTAAAAGAAAATAAATAGAACTAAAAGAAATAAGAGCTACTAAGTTAATATTCCTATAATACTTAAATAGAGAGTAATTAGGGAGTTAGTCAGAAAGATAGCTTCTCATAACTAATATAGCATAGCCTCTAATCTTCCCCTTTTAGAGGAGTCTTTTTCTCTAGAATAGACATAATATATATAATAGTAGCAGCTTATATAAGCAGGAGCCCCTTCTATAGAGCATTAAGCTAAAAATAGTTTTTATAAATCAGATACCTCTACAGTTTATATTACTATAAGATTTAAGGATCTATATATCTTCTAACTAGGGGAAACTAAGAATAAATATAGGTTTTAAAAGCTAAGCTTAAATAAATTAGTATAGCTACGTTTCTATAATACTATTGCTATTGGTGATTCTAATTCTTAAGTAGTAAGTCCTAAGGCTAGCTATTTTATTATTATTTATATTAACTAAAAGTAGCTGAAGAAAGATTTAGAAGTAGTATAAAAGCTTATAGTATAGAATACTATTACTAATAATATTTGCTCTAAACCCTAAATTAAGAAGTACTACTTATTTAACCTATATATATCTAAGTCGCATCTAGGCTGGAATATCTAAGTAGTACCTTTAGTTTACACTTATAGATCTAATAGCAATATTATTAGAGTTACTTATAGGCTATCTCTAATCTTTCTTTTTAGAGCAGAATATAATTTTATAGCCGTTTTTACTATAACCCCAGTAAATAACATTAGGGCAATAGTTAGCGAGGTGCCCCCTTTCACTATAAGTATAGCAGGTTTTGCTCTAATTATTACTCTATAAGCAGTTATACGCAATATATCCATACTAATTATAGTTATAATATGTAAGGAACAATGGTTGGGTGCACCTCGCACGGCCGCACCGTCGGCGAAACGCCGGCGAATTAGCGGCCAGCGAACACACAAACGGGAAAATCCTGTCACGTACCAGACTTGAGACCTTAAGCAATAGTCTAATACAGCAACGGATACCTACGTTCTAGCATTCTAATCTTTCCTAGTTAAGGCCTATAGCCATACTCTTACATAATACTACTTATTCCAAGCGGGGCTCTAGCGTCTTTACTAATTACTAGCAGCAGTTAATTAAATTAAGCCTATTTATTAAGAGGTAGTTATATAGATAGTTAAGTCTCTTTTTATTATTTAGAATATTGATAATAGCTACTTAACTATTCAATTCGCCTTACTAAAGAGATATGCTATATAACTATTTTTAGTAATTTAAGCTATAAACTAATAGCTTATATAAATTAGTTAATAGAACTTACTAAGTATAGTTAAACTCGATATTTTTCTATTAGTATATAGAGTAGCTTTATTTTATTATTATATATATATGAGATAAAATAGTCTACCTTCTTATTATTACGCTAGTAGAGCTAATTTAACTTTAAGGTAGTAGCAATACTATAGCTTATAGAGTCTAATAACTAGTTATATAGGAAGGTCTAGAGATAGTTCTATATAACACTACTAGGGTTAAGGCGGGATTTTTCTTCAGTGCCTTTATATTATATTTCCAAGCCGTCTTGGTGTCCCCACATAAGTAGCTAACTATATATATTACTCTTTTAGGAATAGTTTATATCTCGTACGCCTAAATAATAAAGCATATCTCATAGTTAAATAGGAAGTTCTAAAGCTCTCTTACTAATTCTCTTAAATAAGTAATAGCAGCTAGTATAGCTAATTAAAACATAAATAGCATAAAAATAGATTCCTAAGCAACCCTAATATTAGTACGGCTTTAATAGATCTAAGTAGCCCTAACCCTAAGTATAGCACTAGAGCGCTAGACGCAAATAGATTTAGCTATAATACTGCAGCATTATTATTACATAGGTTTTCACTTAAATCTATAGAGTTAATTAAAATAAGAAGTTAGTTATAGACTAACTCTTTAGCCGCTAGGGCCTATTTTAACTAAATATCCAGATTAATATTAAACTCTATATTAGTATTAGAATTAGCTTAATTAAAGGTACTATAAAGCTACTATAGCTTAGCTTATTACTTATAAAAGTAATACTACTATTATAATAATAAGATTTCTTATTTAACCTCTTGCTCTTTCTTCTTAAGCTCTATTAATTAGTAATAAAGATATAGCAGGGAGAGAGGTCCTTCCCCTTATCCCTCTTCTGATTCTTCTTATTATTCTTCTTATCGCTCTTAATTAGGCCTAGGGGCCTTAGAACGAGATAGTTCTAATAGAGGGGAGTCTTCGCTATTAGATCGCCGCGCTAAAGTAGCAGCATAAGTATATTATTAGGTTAGTATAATAGTAATAATCTAGCTCCCTAAGAGTAGAGATTTTAGACTATTAAGTAGAGGTTATTATATAGAATAAAGCATGCTAGAGACTAACTATAGTAGGTATAAGATATAATATTACTAAAATCTACCCCCTAGAATCTAGACTATGAGGGAGAGTTAGATATATATATAAGCTAGGTGCTCTAACAGACACCCAGCGCTCTGCAGGCCGAGCGCATTCGGCCTGATTGCGCTCCCTAAGCGACTTCGGACCTTGACACAACCCCTCGCAAAGGGTCGAGTAATATTAGTTGCGTCATATTTCTCTGTAACCACCAGAAACGTATGTAGTTGAGTGAGCCCAAGCTTCTCGGGAACCAAGTCGAACGTGCCGTGGACAAGATTAAGCATGAGCTCCATCGGCTCCTGTCGATCTTCAGGTAGGTCGACGGTCCAACCGTGGTCTGCATCCGAAGCTCCTGACTCGGCGAAGCCCCCGTAGAGCATCTTTCTAAAGACTGTGGAAGCGCGCGCCAGCGCTTTCGAACACACGAGGTAGGTTTTCGTTTTTTCCTCGAATCCTGCGCCGACATGTAGATACAGATCGCCCCTGAGATCGAATGCAACAAGCTCGCCTAGAACCGGTGAGGGATGGTCGTGGTCGGTGTCCTCTTCCATGGTGGTCATCTTTGAAACCTGATACAAGTCTCATTCGGCAAAACGACGATCGTGTCGAAATATCTCGTGCCGTTAGTCAACTTCCATATAGTACTCTGAAGGTCAGATGAAGGATTTGGGAGATTGATCACCAGGTTGACCTGGCCTTGAGCATCCAAACGGCGAGAGGGATGAATGGTGGTCAGATTGTGGCCCGTGCACGTCACAGGAACCTGTGTAACCGGAAGATTTCTCGCGACAGCAGACTGAGACCCGAAACTTTCAGCGCGAGGGGGCCGTTATTTCAAACGATTACAAACCAATGCTTAGCATGTTCGTTTGGTGTTCGTTCCAATTGTAACAGGAGTCGGGTGCAAAAAAACATCAGCTGAACTGGATAGCGCGATACGAATCGTCGAAGAAAAGAGATCAGCATGACCCCGGCCCCGGAGGACACTGCGCGGCGCGAACACGGGCGACCCACCCCGGACTCCCCCATTGGCCTCTCGTATTCCGGGGATCCCCAGCCCCCGACTCGGCATCCCACACCTCCGCGGGCCGGGGCGCGGATCCCGACCCTACGACCCGAATTCTGGGCCGACGCGACGCCGCTGAGTATGATTTGATTTCGGCATCACGGCCTTGCAATGATGGTAAGGGAATCACCGTTCACCCCTGGGACCGCCAGCCATGTCGACTTGTCAACTTGGGGCCGGTGCAGATGGGCCGGCTGTGGCTGGGGAAACTTGTGACCGCACTGAAAGTACTTTGGGAGGAGAAAGAGAGAAATGAAAAAATAGCGGAGAATGTCTCTTCCTCAACATCGTGCAAAGCGCAGAGCCACCATTTCCAGCCCCTGGAACAGCGCGCCGACGAAGACGCTTCACTCAGACGCCGGACGCCAGAAGAAGAAAGTCTTCGAAGCCACTGCCAGAGAAATGAGTTGGCAGCTCACATAAAAAGACTTAGTTTGTGTCTGAAGGAATCTTCTAAGCGAAGCGTCAAGCTCGGGGATTGTCGAGGATAGCAGCGATCTCAGCATGCCGGCGATTGCAATCGGCGTGCGATCCGGAGCGGGTGAATCGTCTGGCATTTAGATTTTACCCACGGACGTACGCATTCGCTACACAGCACACTCTTGTCATATTACTACAGGCCTCCAAAGTCAACGTTGATTTACTACATAACGCCGTCGCACGGATCCGCCGCTGGCGGGTGATCCCTCTTTAGAGTTCGGTTGATGGCGCGGACTTCGTGGGCCTGGTTTCGAGCGGACATTGACAATGCGGCTGGAGATTCGCCTGCTACGGATGCTCAAACGATGGTGCCGAGTCAGCCAAGGGTCGATCTTCATCTATAAAGACCCGGCCCCTCGCTCAATATCGTTATTCATGATACTGCAAGACACTCAGTCCCAACTCCAGTTTTCTATCTAGCCTAGTCTCTGTTCAGGCCTCGACATGAAATACTCCTTCGTCCTCACAGTTCTCGCCATCTTCGGCGGCAGTGCCGTCGCGCAGGGCCCTGTAAGTCGCTTGCAACTAACACATGTTGCCCTCCATTGTTCTCTTGACTTCAACTTTCAGCAATACTAACAACGTGGACGCAGTGCAGCTGTCAGCTAGGATCGTCATGCCAGAGATTCTCCGCTGACTCGGGCCCCGATACCAACTGTGCTCAGTTCTGCAACGACAAGTTCAGCGGTGCAAAGCCTTGCTAGAGAGTGTACCAGATCATGCAGAAGGAGTTCGACGTGTGGACTTTCTCGCTCGAAGGGTGGTTCTCATAGCCTGCGATATCAAATTAGACTCGGTATTCCACAACACATCTCTACTTATCACCACAAGCTGTGATGAAGCCAATTATTCAGATAGTGTTTATGGCACAGGGTGTCCGTGACAAGAGACTTCTGATGGAACGCGATTCTTGTCTCCCAGTCCTGATCTTGGGCACAATGCCGAATGATGCTCGAACGTATCAGCAAGTAAAGTTGACTGCTCCGTCGTGTTCCTTTTTGTGCGCGCGGAAATCAAGACAGGACGAAGCTTTATCGTGAGAAGATGTTTGAGACATTTGATATGACCTCTATTCCGCGTAGTTCAAATGTCATTCAAGGATTTCAGACAATGAAAGAAATGCACTCTTGGAACAATCTGATGGAGGAACTTCAACATACGCGACGTTCGAATTTTTTGGTTTCTAATATTTCCTCATTGCACGAGCATAGTCAGGGCAGCTAAACATTTCTGAAGCAATCTAAGGCAGGTCCTACTGGCTGGCCCTCCAGCCAAGGAGTTCAACATGCTCAAATGCTGTATATTTGATTATTTTCCTGAAAGTACCGTAGCTGACCTAGACATACGTCTTCAGCATGCTGTTGCTTTCCCCGTCTGAGATGAAAGAGAGAATCGAATGGCTGAGAGCGTAACGCGAACAGCCCTCTTCCTGGTATCCAGGTCAGAATGCCTCACGATACACGATGACAGTGCTTGACGGAGAACCACGCTTTCCCCGTGAACAACAAGATCGAGTGAGATCCACTGTGCAACTGGTAGACTTCTCAGGCCTTGCTCGTACATCTTCAGCTGTCAGCACAGGATGATCGAACGATTGTCGAGGCGATGTCATTCTCATAAACTTCACAGTCCCATGTATCATCGTCAACGTCAAACAACCAGGCCCTAGAACTACTCCTCAGGCCTGTGCTCCTTCAAAGTCCCTCTCCACGTCCGACAAATCTTTTCCCTCAGCGCCATCCACCCAAACGCACACCCCGCGAGACCAATCCACCACCCGACAAGCACCATCTCATACATCTGCAACCCGATGAAGTACTTATTCGAGTACCTCGCCACGTGCCCCGTAAGCCACGCCCAGCCGCCAATCACCAACGCCAAACCGGGCGCCGGCCCGACCCATCCCACACTCCTCTTCCCCCGGCCCCCTCTCACCCTCCCAAGACCGACCGCCGCGAGCAACGCAAGTTTGAGCAGCGGACAGACACCGTAAGCCAGGTAGAACAGCAGTTCGGCGTGGAAGCCAATAATAGAAAACTTGTCCTCGTTCGCCCAGAATCCCGCCACAAAGCTCTCAAAGAGCCGGGTGACGCCGCTCTTTCCCGTAGGGAAGCTGCCCTCGGGCACGAAGAAGATCCTCCACAAAGCCTCGCGAAACACCTCCCCGCCACGCGCCATCCTCCAATACGCAATCCCGACGGCAACGACATGCGCGATCCTCGCGTGGAGATACTCCGCCGCGCCTAGGCCCCACACGAGGACCAGTACTGCCGCGGCCGTGGTCGCTCTGATCTCCGACCCGAACCCGGCCGACTTTCTCGTTGCCCCGGCCGCACCCTCGAGTCTTCTGACCCCCTTCAACAATATGAACCCCGCAAACGTCCCAGCCGCGTCCGCCGCGATCTTCGCCAGCCCGCAACTCCGCCCCGAAACGCCCCTCTCAAACTCTTCCCCGAGGAAGAGCTCCGGGCTGCCAGCCGCAAGCTTTAGCATCCCGATAGGCCCTTCATACCCCCCTACCGCGCTCTCCACAAAGAAAATACGGCGGACATGGTTCGCTAAGATGGCAAACACCACGATCCCAAAACTCTTCGCGTAGCCCCATTTTGCGTCCGAACCATGCCCGCCGCGAAGGTCTCCCAGGAAGGCGAACAGAGCCGGGCTATGCTGTTCCCAGTCCGTTCCCAGTCCCGGCGGTAGGTATCTATAGATGATCTCATAAATCGGGGTGCTGAGAACGCGCGGTAGGGCGAGGTCCAGAACGATCCTGAACTGAGCGAGCGAATTCAATGCCGCGGGGGGTACGAGCGCGAAGGAGCTCGGGGCCGCTTGCGTTCCCGTCGAGCGCGCCGTAGACCTGGACAAGGGTTCGCCCTTGCTTGACTTGTTGTCCACTGCGATGGCAGGTTGGACATTGATGGGTCGGAGGAATGGCGAGAGCTTCAGAGTTGCAGTCGTTCTGGTGCGGGCAACGGCGTCCTCATCTGGCACCCCACCAACCGCCATCGTGGCCTATTGCGACCGAGAGGAGAACAATGCTTCGAGGTAGAGATTTGGGTATGACGATTATGAAAGACAAGTCGGCGGACCCATTGAGATGGCTGTTGTTGAAGGACTCCCGGAGATTACGACGTGAACTTGGCCCACGCAGGGGGGGACTTACGGTGCTCCACTTCTTTCGGCGCGGCCCGGGCTAAAGTTCGGTTACCGGCATCGCCCGGTGAATCGATGAACCGCCGATCCGACAGGGCTCTTCGGCGTTGCTTTACTGCAAATTGAGCATCATGAAAACCGGCAAGGGAGACTTTTACGACCACGACACTCCAAAAAAAATATTCCTGAGTCTGATTGTCATCCATCCATGCTTGGATGTATCGCTAAATATGAAGCCCATTCAGTCCACGGGCATGCCCACGCTCAGATCCAAGAACGCCACTCCATGCATCTTCACCTGTCCGGGAAAGACCCCGTCCAATTCAAGTCGTCTACTCGTGCTTCCTTAGCGCCTATTTTCCCATCGTTGAAGGCCTCCAAATCCCGTTTATAATCAGCCCCCAATTGGACCCTAATTTAGACCCGAGTCAGTTTTGCTCTGTCATGGAGTTCCCATTGCAGAGCTAAGATATGGTACAGTGGGCCATTTGGTCCAATTCGGGAACTCCTCGAGCTCCGCCGATTCCTCCGGGATTATCGGCAATCTTGACACGACATGTTGTCCGATGCGCCTGGACTTAATGCCCGGCCTTTTCAGCCAGCACGAATTCTGAGACTACTAGCCCGGCCAAATCCCGGGAGCCATTTGCGCCTGTTCAGAGGCGAACCTCCACTTGCGTTGTTGCTTGTTGGCGTCGTCTCAGCAGAGGCTGTGCCCTTAGCGACAGGCGTGAGAGTTGCGTGATGAGCAACCGGTGTAGTTGGGGCCGTGGGCGCGCGATCACTGATTGGTGCACCCTCGTCGACGCTGACGGCACGAGATGGCCTGGGATTTCGCATTATAGGTGGCGGCGTCGCACTTACCCTGTCATCGTCCATCATGTTGCCTCGTTTCACCCAAGATGGAACGCCCATGGCCGAATTCTTCGCAGCTGACACGGCGTCTTCGCTCGCGGGTACTAGCTCTGGCAAAGGGGCTACAGAGCCACCACCGATGGACCGCCGGAAGAAGTTCAGTCTGTGCCCGCGGGTAGCTGCCCCGGATGAAGGAGGATAGTGATTATTCTTCGATCGTGACCCGGGCTTTGAGTCTGTAAAATGGGAAGCGTGAGCTACTGTCTCTGCCAGTTGGAGCATTTGGGCATCAACGCTGCTTCGTCTTGAGCCATTGCGAGATGAATTCTTGCGCAGTTTCCCCATGATAGGGGAGTGTTGAGACGTTGGTCCAGTCTTGGCACCCAGACTCGACCTCCTGTTGGGAGCCGGGGGTGGCTGAACGGCGTCCGGAAATAAGGCTTGTTGCGCTGCCATGAGGTCCGCGACTGGGTTGATGATTGGCTGGGGGAGACCGGGAACACCGAGTGAGGTTTCAGCTGGCCTGAAAGTGTCGGGCGCCCAGCCGGCTCCGGAAGGTGGGAAGTTGAAGAGATCCGGAGATTCGCTTCTGCTCTGGCCGAGTCCCTTGGGTTCCTTGCCTTGCTGTAACCAGATGTCAAGGCTAGAGTCCAGCGAGCGAACCGACTCACTATCAGAATCCCAGTCAACCACGCTGTTATGAGGAACCGTGCTCTCATCCGCCGAGCTAGGACGGGGAATCACAGGTGGTCGTGTATCAAAGACGGTGTCAATGGGCCCGTTCCCGAAGGCAGAAACCAAAGGCGGCTGGAATACCGGCGCACCCTCTGCGTGCTCTGCTTCATCAGTTCTGCCTCCAGACACCGAGGGGTAACTTGTCTGATGAGCAGACACATTACGATGACGGGAGAGGGTGTCATCAGAGTTCTTAAACCTTCGGAGGGTTGATGTCGAGATAGTGTCTGGAGTCGGAGGCAGGGCGTGGTCGCTAGATCTGCTCATGGGCGCATCCGTCATGACTCGACGCAGAGTGTCCCGCTTTACATCCTTACTGTATTGATGCCATTGACCTCTGTTAGCAAACGAGAAGTTTTCCTGGGTTAGGTACGATTGGTCAAGCCTTGCCAGTTTTTGGAGGGGCGAAGTGTGGTCGATTATGTCGTGGATTGACTGGAACTGGCCCGGACCTGGCGCACGACTAACCGAGCTGGCTCGACTAGATCTGTCGGATCTCACCGATGCCGCAGCCGCAGGTTTATGAAGCTTGGAATTGTCACTGCCCTCTGAAAGCTTCCGCGGCGGCGATTGGGTTGAGGTACCATCCATCGTGGGCGCCTCATCTGAGTCCGCTACGATGGTCTGGTCATGGTCTCTCCCTCCGTACACGCTGGTGAAAGAGCTTTCGCTGAGGACGCTGAGGCTTGGACTCGCGAGACTGTCCATGCGACGACCTTCATTGTCCTCCATATCCTCAGTGGCGATCCTGGGCAAACTGAGAATGCTGCCACGAGAGCTGAGGTAAACCTTGCGCAAATTCTCGGTGTTCTCTGTGCGATCCGACACGAAGCTTGGCATGCGATTGAGTGCCTTGGCGTCCTCCTCAAGTCGAGCCAGATCTGCTGTCTTCGGCTTGGGTGTAGGTCCATTCAATCTGTGCTCAGGCTCATTTGCTGGGAGATATCCGGCAGTGTCAACTTGGCGCACCATTTCTCGCTCCCGAAGCAAGGTTTCAACTCGTGCCTCCAAGGAGACGATCATCTGAACGGCTTCCTGCACTGCTTTGTCGCGCTTTTCTAACTCGTCCAGCAGCTTGTCGTTCACATCGTCTATCTGTGACTTCTCAGCTTCGAGTGCCTCTATGCGCTGTTCAAGCATGCTCTGCCTTTCGCGACGGTGGAATAGCTCGAGCTTTAGATCGAAGTTTTGCTTGTGCAAGGTAGAAAAAGACTTGAGACTTCGTGTCAGTGATGTCCCGCAGCATGCTCAAAGTTTTACTCACAGTTTCCATTTCCTTCAGCCCCATACCTTTCTTCTTAGTAGAGTCGCCATTGCCGCTTGAGCTTGGTCGGCCGTCGACAGAGCCACCCCGGGCGGGAGTGCTCTGGTTTCGATGGAACTCCATGGAAGATTTCGTTTGAGGCGTCGACTGTATGGCAGCCAATCGCTCGGCCTCCTCTCTTCTCTTCACCAATTTCTCCTGCAGATAGCTCGACGCCGCGCTTTGCCTACCCGAGTCTGAGCCTATATACCTCGACATTACTGAAGCGGGTCTGGAATTGGTAGACTGGGCGCATGATGCGTGGTGGAATCTATGGGAAGGGTGGCCGCTCGACGGTCGAGGAGAGGCTACGAGGTGCGAGGTCGAACTATGGGCACTTCGGAGAGTTACTCGGGTCGCGCTGGTACTTGTACTTGATCGCGAAGCCGCGCGAGGGAAACCAGGAGAAGGATACCGCCTCTCGCGGTCGTGGGATTGCGTCCGACTGTCCATGTTGTCGGAGGAGAAGAAACGACTAGGTGAAGTCGTGCAATGCGATTGTGCCAACAATACTACGGGTGTCGACCGCCGGTGAATATGCGATACTTAGTGGACGGCCCTGTGGTCGAACGATGGAACCGGCAGTCGAGCTGGAGCGATGACAGGCCAATTGGTCAGTAATCGGTACGACTGAGGGGATGATGCTTGTTGGGAGATGTTTGATGGGAGGTGCAGAAGCGCAGATGGCAGCTGCGTGCAGCTAGCCGTATCTGGGGTTCGTGCTCGGCGAGATGGCGTCCGTGGTGTTTAGATAGGGGACTGATCCCTGAACCAGAAGCAAAGACGCAGCAGAGAGGTGCCGAGTCGTGGTGGTGGATGCGCTATGAAGGTATAATGGCAGCTCTTATTGCGGAAGAGCAGGCCAGGACGTGGTTCTGCAGCCTTCAACTACGCGACGGTTGATCGCGGCATGTGGTGGGCGTGCCGCAGCAGGAGAGAAGCTGATTCTTTGCGCGTGGTTATGGGGCACCAAAGAACCTTTCAGACGGTAGAACTGGGTTGCGTCGAGAAGCTCGCCATGGGCTGATGGAGACGACCAAAGCAGGGCGATCGATCAAACTCCGAGGTCGTTTCTTTTTCAGAATGTCGGGCTGGCAGTTGGGGGTTAGCATTAAACGTTGGGCCGCGTCGTTGAGTATGTCCTGCCATAGGTTTCCGGCGTTGGCAGCACAGGAATGTCTCAATTGAACGGCGGGAGTGTTGGTAAATGTCTCGGATGACGGGGGCTATGGCGAACGACGGCGAAGGCAAAGGCTGGGAAAGTCGGAGAAAGAGAAGGAAAAGAATGCTGGGTATCTTAAACTGCGGAGATAAACGGTGAATAGCAATGCGCCAGGCTGCGATAGACGATGGATGGTCGTCAACGTCGCGCTCGGCTGAGGAACTATTGATGTCGATGCAGCGGTGAACAACGATGTCGTCGGCGTCGGCGTCTAAGAAACGATGGGCTGGACAGGGCCTTCTCGTGATTGACTCCGTCGAAAGCTGGGCCGAGCTTCGGAGGGGCCCTTGGACCCTACGAAATCGGACGGCAAATGGTCGATACCCAAATTACCTGAGGTAGTTGACAGGGTTGTCGCGTGGTTCGTCCAATTGAAGGCAGGTACTCTGTATTGCGACGGGAACGAAAGGATTCGCTAGAAGAGCGCGACGACGGTCAACTTGGAACGGTCGTAGGCAGTGATTCTGGCGAGCGCGACTGGTGGCAAAGGAGAAGGAGGATGATGAGAATAACGAAGGAGCAAAAAACCCATCTGTCTCGGCCTCCAGTCGGAAAGAGAGAGAGAGAGAGTCAAGACTCAAGAGGGCAGGCGGCGTCTCATGCAGCGAGACAAATGTGACGAGGGTGCGGGTAGGCGCAGGCGAGGTGCACCGTACAGGGGTCGCAAGGGTGGACAGGAGCCACGGGCCATGCGTTCTGACTTCTGAGTCTGAACTTCTGAAGCCTGGCGATACTGGAGAAGGCAAGCCGGGTCAGGGCTGTCGAAGGTCGGGTGTCTGATTGGGCCAAACTATGAGCAGCGAACGCGATGCACAGCGGAAGACAGCCCGGCCAGGGAAGGGAGACTGTCACAGTGGGCATTCAGGCAAGGATGGCGGTGGGGGACCTGGAACCTTGAAGTCGGGAGTGAGTGGGTGATGTCCACCTCGGGGATTGGAGAGCGATGTTAGTGTTGGCGTTGGTGTTGGTTAGAAGGAAGGCAGGAAGCACAAAAAGAAATGCAAGGGACGAGGTGTGGGAAATTTGGGATGACAATGAATAACAATCAAGGAAAGGAAGGTCCAGATCAGTCAGGTCCCAGCTGGCCATGGCCAGGAGGGAAGGAACAACCAGACAGGGCTGAGAAAGAGCAAGAGCAGCAACAACTCAAAGTCAAAGCAGGAAAGAGCACCTGCAGCTGAAGGTCAGAGCTTAGTTCACAGTCATAGCTAACAAAAAGAGAGCAAGAGATGGCCATTCCTTCCTTCTCCCATCATTTGAACTCACGTATTCGTACCTTACCTTAGCTAACCGAAGCCGTCTAAGTGCCTACCTTGAGTAAGGTAAGGTAAGGTATCTTGGCAGCACACTGGCTGGGTGGGCTGGGTTTGCCTGGGGCCTCCCATTCTCACCCTCTCAGGTACGGACTTCGAACACCATCAGAGTCAGGAACAGGAATAGCATCCCAGGGAAATTGCTGGGCTGGCTTGAGGTCGTCGCTGTTAGTGCCAGCAGCTAACGCCCGTCAGACGCTAGCGGTCCTCTAGCGGGTAGCTCCCAGGGAGATCAGGATCAGTCCATTAATGGCCTGTTGAGATGCAGCGACGAACCTGGAATTTCTAGCCCTTCTCTTGGTTCGTCTTCAGTCTTCAAACGATGCTATCCGCTTCTTCAGGAAGCCATGAGAAGTCAAAACTGAAGTCCAACAGCTTGGACAAACGTCCCTGAACCTCAGCCCCTCGTCCCATGTTCAGGACAAACTCACAGACGGCCCTTCGGCCCCTCATGAGGCTCAGGTGGCCGTTCGCTTTGACCCTCCGCAATTCATTGTCAGTCAATCTTGCATCCAGGTCGTCTTCTTCGTTCTTTGCGGTTGAGATGCGGATGGGCAACTTCATATCTGCAAAATATCGACCGAGGAAGCTTAAGGGCGAAGCTAGGAGCTAGGGCATTTTCTTGCCTTCCTGCCTCTTTGCGCTAACAGCTACGTGTAGTACAACGAGGCGTTAGGTAAGCTTCTCCAAGACACGAACAGTACGTACCGTGTACGTACTGTACTGTCTTGTCCTGCCGCATTTATCTTATCCAATGCTGGAAGAATGCCGACCGGCGGGCCCTCAGGGTCGGGTGACATCCAATTGCTCCGAGCTGCCATCCTTGCTTTTCTTTCTTTCCTACTGCATCATTCACTCAAAACACGCCCAATGAGAGCGTGTTCCAATTTGACGGAGACAAGGTCCACCGTCTGTCCCAGTTTCCGGCTGCAACCCAACTCTGCCGCGCACCTCCCAGGGGCGCCTTCACACCCGTCAAAGGGGTTGACCTGAGGTCTGGAGGGGAAGACCCTTTACCGAAAGGGCGACATTGTTCCCTTCAGAGTCAAGAAATGGTCAACCGTCAGACATCTTTCTTCTCCAGCCTCGCTTCCTCGGGAAGAGGCTGGCGTCGAAGACATGTTCCAGAAAAAGAAGCAAACGTTGTACGAACAGGTCTCATGCTACGTCCGTATGCGACAGACAGTTTTCCAACGGGATATCGCAAACAACACCACGAACCCCAAGCTCTTAGTAGCAATCGCTTCCCTTCGATCATCGTCAAAGCGCCAGAACTTAGAAGCAATGCTGCGGCTCGCCCGATGGAGGTCACATTGGTACCTGGTATTGGCCACCGTCCTCTCCCAATCGAGACGGACCGCGATGATTTCCGGCCAGTCCAACGCGATATCTCGATTTCGCGGATTTCGTCCAGCTGGAAGCCGCCGGCTCATGACTTTCGACCCAACGCCGTCGCCGCTTGCCGGCTCCTAGCTGCTTCTCCGGGCTCCCCTAACCTCGTACCGCTGAACCCTCGACTCCATCTCATCGCAGCCCAACCGACCTGTGGAACGATTCATCCGTGCCTGCCATAAGCTACGAAGCCACCCGTCGGGTCTCTCTCATTGCGCAAGAGGCACCAAAAATGGCTTACTCTGAACCATCGTCTTGAACCAACAGCCGGTACGACAATGAACGCAAGCTCAGACCAGGGACCTGACGAAGTCTCATCCCAACCTTCCAAGGCAGTCGGCCGCTATTTTGCTATTTTGAGGGGCCGAGGGTCAAGGGCCCCGCCATGGCCGCTCATTAAGCGTGCCCAACAAATGGGGTTCCCGGAATCTGGTTAACGTTCCGCTGGTGTTGTGGGCCCTTCGACATATGCATTCTGCTCAGAGGCCTGTTATTGAGGATTCAGCAGATACTTCCAGCTTCGACGAACATCCCCTCTCGATGCGCCCGACTCGATCTTCTTTGGGTCAATCGGGGCTGACAAATCATTTGATTGAGTTTGCGTGGTTTGCAACGTCCTGTTTTACCATGACTCGGATCTCGTGTGACGACCCTCAACGCAAGAGCCCGACGCACCCGTTGTAGCGATGCCGTTTAATATGGCTGACGCACGTCGTGGGGGCGGCGCGCGATATGACCGAGGAACAAGCCCGCAGGTCGCAGGCCCAGTGCGATGGCTTGTGAGAATTAGGCCAGTCAACACAGCGGTTTGACAGCAATTTTGGTTGTTGTGCGAACTGTCTCGCAAGTATCACTCCAGTCTTTTAGGCAACTCGCCCTCGAAGACATGGCTTTCACTAACTTATCCGCAGCAACGTCCCTTGGCCCGGGAGGGGGCATCTCAGAAGTGACCGGCCTGGAACAACACGACACCACTCAATTCGAAGCGCCTTAGCCAACCTTCCCGCTTGCAATCCCTGCCAACTGCGACTTAGCCGGCCTGCAAGGGTACGCGAACGCGACGCCAGAAGCCGCTCTTACGGTTCCGTGCATTTGTAGACTTACTAGACAAGTCGCTTCGGAGAGAACGACCTCATTAGTCGCAAGTGAAATGAGTCTGGCCGGCCCACGGTCATTCACGTTTGCTCCAGAGCAAGGCAGCCCAGCTGAGGAGGGGCTGGCAGCGGAGAATTTTATCAGTATTCAGCCCATGTCATGCAAGCACTTAAGTTCGGTCAAGGATATCGCCAGTCCTTGCCGTTCCTCTCATCCATGATCAGGGAACTCGGCATTAAACACCTGGCCCTAGCGTCATTGACAACTTCACCTCTCGGCACCCTGGGCACCGTTGATTATCTGTTTGGACGGTTTGAAGTTGCATTGGACTGGCGAAATCACACTCCTCGGCTTCACACAAATCAACTCAAGATCACGCTCCTCCGAGCTACTAAAAAATTTCGATCGGAACAGATGCCTGCAATTACAATGAAGTATCTACACACACGGAACAATTACGTGGCTGGCAAACTCCTCGCCCAGATGCACCACATGTCGTACCCGATTCAGTCAATGATCTTGCCCGAAGCTGTTGACTGCAAAGCTCGTAGTGTGATTGGATATCGGCATCTGGGCCACGGGAACCGAGTTCGAGGAGGGGCCGGTCAGAGCGAAAGCCACATCAAGGACGCAGGTCCCACACCAGACATGTCGGCGGCGCCGCTATTCAACCAGAACTGCATTGTATCCGGGGGAGGTTTTGGGTACGATCCGATGGGTGGCTTGCCTATGCCAGGAGACGAGTGGTAACCAAGCCTGTCTGACGGTGTCGGGTGGGACTGGTCTTGCTTCTCTCAGCTTCTGGCTGAACAATCCAGCCACAATGAACCGGGCTAGATACACTTCTCATGGATTCCCCTGTTCTACAGAGCTGGCTGACCATTTCGCCATCGAAGCGCACCCATTTTGAACATGAGCATACCGAAACCGAGCACTTCGCAACAAGAGCCCGTCATTCCTGTCTGGTACTACCTTCATGTTGCGATTGGTATGGATCATCCACACGGCTACCAACGTCTCAGTCCCAGCTCGCTCACATTGCATCGATGTGTCAGTATCGTACAGCAATCGAGGTGAGAGAATAAGCAAAAAGAATACCGACGTGGGCTTGATTCGAACAGACGCTCCCAAAGGAACAAGATCTCAAGTCTTGCGCAATAACCACTCTGCCACCACGTCGTTGCTGTGGGAGAGGCGAGCCTTCTAGACGCCTGGCCAAGAGCGAGTCTTGGCATCAAGGAAAGGGCAGTCACATTTAGTTGCGATGGTGACAGAAGCTTCAGCCGCTGGTTCTTCTTGAGAATTATGCTTTCGGCGAACCCCTGCTCACTCGGGCCACGGATTGAATAGACAAAACTGGAGACCGACCGAACGCTCCGAAGCAGGCATGACCGGCGGAAGCCAAATCACCACATGTGGATGAGAGGAATATCTTCATAGCGCTGATCAAATGCTATCCGGCCTTGGCGGATGGCTGTTCTTCTTTAGTCAGGACCGCATTAACAAGCTTAAATCCCAGTTGTGGAGAGTTCCCACTTTGAAGATGTCGTTAACGGTTAACCGTCTCATAGTATTCGCGCTAGCTACGGGAGCGAAATAGATCCGTCCCCTCAGAGCAGCCCGGAAGATCAAGAAACTATCAACATGTAAAAATGGTAGGTGCAGACAGAGCTGAATAAAAACCTCTGCGCAATCCTCTACAACTGAGTTAAGATGCCTCTTCATCCAAACACCGCAACCACTCATCAAGCTTCCCATATACCGCCATACCAAGATCCTCAAGTAATCATATTCAAGAACACCATAAACTGCCTTATAGACATTATTCCAGCAAGTATCCGCAACTCGCAACTACTGCCTGCAGGTAGTGTCACACACCAACGAGGGCCTGTCTCTGGACATGGTGTCTTCCCTCATCATGCGTTCCCAGGCGTTTGTAGTAATAGACCTGCCAATGGCGGTGCAACAGGCCAACACTCTGGCCGAATGGGTCAAGAACACCACCGATAACCCTCTTGTGGTTGCCTTTACCACCCACAACCACCCTGACCACTACCTCAGTGGAAAGACTTTTCTCGACCAATTCCCCGGAGCGAAGCACTATGCTGTCCCAGAGGCTGTCCGTTGGATCCAGAACGAGGCTGCCAATAAGGTCAGTACCCTAAATCTAAACTGTCCTTGGGAGATCGAGCGTGTTGCTGACGCCACGTGGAACAGACAGCGGACTGGTCCGCCGTTTACGGCGAAGGAGTCATCGCCGCCGAGCCCGCGATCCCGACACCCTACAACTTCTCCTTCTTTGCCCTTCCTGGCGATGAGGCCTGCCTGACCGAGATCCTCAAGCCCCTTGACTGCGACAGCGTCGACGAGACCATGTTCTGGATTGCCTCCTCCGAGACCTTGATCGCGGGAGACGTCGTCTTCGGTCATCAGATGCACGCCTGGCTGGCCGACCTCCTGACCCCGGCCCTCACCTCCTCGTGGCTCGCGACCCTCGATTTCATCTCAGGCCTCCGCCCCAGAAAGGTCGTTCCCGGTCACGCGCTGACCACGAATGCTTTCACCGCTACCGCGGACATCGACCACACGCGCGACTACGTTTCGTTCTTCCAGAGCAACATCGAGGCCAGAGGTGCCGATTTCTACACCTACGAGGAGATTTCAAATTTGATCGAGGCCGCTTTCCCGGGGTTGACGAACCTGACCTTTTCGACCACTTCTGCTACCCTGCTCAACGTCACATCGGAAAACTTTGGACGAGAAGGAGGTCCATTACTTGAATCTGACCGCTTTCAACAATACCGAGGTGCTAGACGGTTGGAAGCTCTGAACTATGAGTTAGCCGCTCTGACATGTGGGGATAGTGAGATTCTCACATCTCAGTATCTCGTATCTCATGAGACGATCGCACCGTCTGCTTCTCGTCAAGGAGCGAGCTAGTCCGCAATTCTGGTACATACTTTATTAACCTTTTAAGAACCACTATGGAAAGTCGACCTCTCCGAAAACGCCGATACATCGGCCAACGTTCTACTCAACCAACAGAACATGATCTAAGTACAGTCATCTCATATCTTCTCGAGTGCTTCAAAGTCCGACTGTATGGACTCGCAGATCGAGCTTACCACACGTTCTTCCTCCTCCTCTTCAACACCCAGAGCCCCCGTCGGCCAGGTCACAGTGTACACTAAAGCACCACGCTTGACTGACGATATGTTGAAACATATCGGCGCACTCGTGACGTGACCAGGCTGAGAAAAGACAAAGTGGCTAATGCCTACCTGTCCAGCGCTCTCGGGGTCCTCGTCCTCAAAGGCGCCAACGTTGCTAACTTCGTGGGAGCAGTCTCGGCGTTGGCCCAGCTTAGACGACAACCAGTTCCTGATGCTGGGAACGTACCGCAGCAGCCCGATCGGCTGATCCCGCAGAGTTACCGCGGTCTCGGCGAAGAGCTTGGTGCTGGAGCTGGCGGCAGCCCATTCTTCGTCGGAGAGAGGGTCAGAAGAAGTCCGCGTAGGGTGCGCGAGGTATCTCGCCGACACGAACTCGCCCATCTCATGACCGGGGACTCCAACGGACTTGCGCATGTTGACTGCCGTCTGGGAAACGAAGTTCGTGACGCGGGGTCCGGCGAAGGCTTTGCTCAGTCCTCGCGCGACGAATTGATGCAACAGACCGGTCAGTTTCGTGTCGTGCCTCTTCGCCTCCTCGAGTGCTGCGCTGACTAGAGGTGCTTCGACGACTCGCATCATGATTTTGGTGCGCGACCTGTCGGCATCGAAGAAGGCTGGAGAACCTGTCCATGTGCCCTCGTCGAGGCTGACAGCCTGTGCTTTGAGGCCCAGCCAGTTTGCCATGAATTTAGGAAGCAAAACCGCAACCAGAGGACCGAGGAGGAAGGACCAGGAGATCGGGAGCCGCTCCGGAGTATCGAATGGGACCCCAAGGGGCTGGCGCGGTGGCGTAATGACCGAAGGTGCTGTCGACGCCGTCCCCCAGTTGTCTCTGATCGCCTCGAGTAGTGATCGGTGTAACGAAGCCCCGGTAGGGCCATCTCCCAGCGCGTGCGACCAAGCAAAAGCAACGAAATATTCCGCTTTGGATAGTGGCAACACAACTATTTTCCAAGGGGGTATTGAGTGGTCGAAAGGCCGATCCAAGTTGGTCCTCTGAAGTTCTTCAATCGCGCTCCATCTCTCGGAGCCCAGCGAATGGGATGATTTGACGACTTCAACATGACTCTCAAGGTCGACCCTGGTTACCCGCTCAAAGAACGACTTTTCGGTGTGTCTATCACCAACAACGACGCTCAGAAATGGGTGCTGTTCAACGCATCGCGCCAGGGGCCCGAACAGAAAATGAGGCATATCGACATCGAGTTCAACTCCGAATTGATAGATGGCACCAATGATGACAGCATGGTAGAAGCCTAGATCTTCTCGACTGATTGTGCGCCGCTCATTTGGGCCTTTGTAGTTTCACGCAAGTCAGGGAAGAGATTTCAGGCTGGAGAATTTGCTTACTGGCGAGCCTCAAAAATTCCCTCGTCTCTTTCATCATGCGTTGTGTGCCGGCCCGAAATAATCGAAAGCTTACGCTGGTTATCAAGGGTTCAAATGTTCAATGCACTGCCCCTTTGAATCGATGACATGCGCACCTACTACAAGCATTTAACCAGGAACCTCCATCGGACTCAGGAACGGCCCGAAGGAAGGGGTTGGCCAGCCGGTCTCATGATTTGATTGCCTTGCATGCAGCAGAGCGATAATTATGAAAAGCCCCACTCCTCGTGTTCTTGGTCCACAAACAAGCGTTCGAAGAATCAGAAGTTCAGCTCTACAAGCATTCATCCGAGACACTCAAGCCCATATTCAGCTTTGAGACCCCACCCAGGCGTTCCGACGGCAAACAAGACCACCGATTTCAGGAGAACGATTTTCTCATCGATCACGCTCTTATTTTGCCCTGCGAAATTTCTGGCTAAAAAATAGCTACAGTTCTCCGGGAGAAGATCACTGGCAACGATGATTGCTTCAAGTGCTCAACTCCCGAAGCAGGGTATTGTGAACATCGGGTACAAAGGAATGCGTATGGCCTTTCCGGCATCTTTCCAACTTGTATTGCTCAAAGCAAGCCTTTACGAGATGGTCGGTGCCATGGTGAGCACAACCCACTGGACGGCGGATTTCTCGTCCTTTAGGGGCGTCCAGTGCGTCATGAACTTCTCATCCCCACGAAAGAGAGCACTGCGTCGAGTCTGGAGTCGGATCTCGAGGGAAATCGGTGACCCGGCGCGCATGGCGTTCCGCACCCCGGTCTTGTAGTCAGACTGGTGGTTAACCATGTTCTGCTTGAGAAAGCGGAAGATCTCCTGGCCGGTGATTAGGCCGATAGTGTTGTTTGCGGGGTGGAGCATTTCCATGACGCCTTCGGAGTAGAACCTGATGACGAAAGAGTCGTAACTCAAGACGAGGTATTTGGAGTACGCGGTGTAGAACTCCTTCATCTGCGCATTCAGCCCCTGTCCCTCCATACGTTGGAGCAGCTTATTCTCCATGCCTGCCTCACTAGCAACCCCATTCTGCCCGTGATCGCCAACTCGAACACCCAATACCTTTAGCAACGCTTTTCGGGCTGACGGCACCGATCCTTCGCGACGCAGTGGGGGCGACTTGTTCTTGGTCTGGTCTTGAGTATCGTCTTGGTTCGAACTCGACAATACCCTCATCACGTCGACGTTGCTGTGAATGGTTGTAGAACAGTTGATCTGACCACCGATGAAAAAGGCTAGCTTTCCTGACTCGTCGTACAGCGGAGCTTTCATGCGACTTGAAGTCAGCCTCCACAACAATACCCCCCATAAACGACCTCCAATAGGTTCATCAGTACTTACCGACGTAGAGCAAGTTCCAAAAAGGGTCTCCGTTCTTTTTATAATTCAAGATCAATTCGACCGATTCTTTCCTCTCTTCGATAGCCGTTTTGAGGCGGCGAATGGGCTGACGATCGGTATGTGCGCCCTGGAGGAATCGGCAGTTGCGCGGGATGATTTCGGATCGACTGTAACCAGTGACCTTGACAAACCCATCAGACGCGAAAATGATCGGATTGTCTGCGACACTGTCCCAATCGAGCGTTAGAATCCGTTCAAAGCGCATCGGAGGTAATGTCACTGGACTCACGCTGGGTTGGTCAAGCAGAAGCAGTCTCCCAGGCCCTGATAGCTGTGCTGATTTGTAGCCAATGCCTTTGTTGCATTTAATGCCATCTGATAGCGGACAAAACGAGGATAGACGTCCAAGAATACGTCCTGCTCAATGCTCTCCTGCAAGTCTGTGAAAAGAGACTCCATGGATGGCAGGGTTTTGGCAACAATCGATTTCATCTCGGTGTGAACTGACTTCCTCATCTCCCCATTGACATTGATCTGTTTGGAGGAGCTTTCCGCGATAAATTCCTTGTGAATACCTGTCATGATACCCGCGAGGTCATTCAGGGTTGTTTGGTACTGCTCAACCTGAAGTTTACCATTATTAGGTTATAGAGGCCTCAATAGCGAATCGAGCAAGTAGCATACCTTTTTGAGAAACTCGACGCTTTCGCTGCAGAAACGAGCTTCGGCGAACTTCAATAGCTGGTGCGAGGTGGTTGGGTTGTGTAGAACAACTTGAAAAATTCCAGGTCCGAAGAAGTCAACAGCACGATGCGCCGAACCGTTGCTCGTAATGCTGTGTTTAGATGTCGATTGTCTAGAGATGGAGATCGAATCATCCGACATAGCCCTCTTGTCCGAAGTCGTAGGGCGGTATTCAGCCGCCAGCCTCGTCGTTGACCCATTCTTCACGCTGTAATCGTGAGAGTGGTCTTTTTCCATCTCGGCGAGTTTCTCATAGGCTGTCCGATGGGTGCGTGAGTGATCGGGACGTCGTTGGCTGATCGGTGGGGGGTCCGCATCCTGATACAAGCGGGAGTGGTCGAGGACGGGCGTTCGAAGCTCTCGCTTGTGCGCAGCCAGCGAAACACCAGCGCGCAAGGCCGGAGGTGGTTGTGAGGACTGCCGAGATGAAACCCTCGAGGTGGTTGGTCGACCGCTGCGACTCTGTCGGTTATGCGACGCTGGCGGCCGGGCAGTGTCTTCGGTTGGAAGGTGGATGGCCGTGACTGGTGTGGGTATCAGGCCTCCCTCCCTGGGGTCGTCGCGAATGTCCCGGAGGTCGTCGTGATAGTCGTGGCTGCCGTTGCGATTGTCGTCCTGAAGGTCTTCGTCGTCATCTTCGTCCGACTCGTAGATGATCCGCCTGGGAGGACGGCCTATAGGCGGAGGGGTAACTGAACGCGCTGCTCTCGGTGACGATTGCATCGCTCCAAGGGAGTAATGATGGCTCCCGGCAGCTTGCGCCAAGATTCTCCTTGCGGCCTCGATGTCTTCGGCGCGTGGGGGGTGTTGCGGAATGATACAATCACGACGTGATGCGATCCGACCGCTCATGTCGATGCTGGCTCGATCGGGGCGGGATGAACCTCGAGCAGGAACGGCGATGACATCCTTATCGGGCCTGGTGTGGGCAAGACCTTGGGGAAACAAAGACAAAGGACGAGCAGGGCGATTCGTATCCCTTTCGGAGTAGTTTCCGATGGGTGGCACTATTATACTAGACTCGGACAGAGAACGGCCTCGCTGAGGTCCATGAGTTTCTCCGTCGCTGTCGTCTTCATATCCGTTTCCAAAGCCGTTGCGCGCTTCGTCAATGGCTGCCGTGTCTACTCGGGGCAAGACTCTGGCGAGGAGTTCGTCGTCGATTGTACCTATGGGAATGGTCTTCGCCGCGTTGCCGTTCCCGGCGTGGAGGTGGGCAACGTCGTCATCAACAACATACCCAGGCGCCATGGCTGAAAAAGAAAAGGCACGCTTCGGACAATTCGGACGTTTCTCGTAAGAAAACAGACAATAGCAGGTTCCTTGCTCACCAAAGAAAGCGAAACCTTGCTGGGTGGGTTCGGCGCGCGGTTGTCTCACCCTCCGGCCATGTGAGTGGACGTTTTCAGAAGGGGGAAAGGAGGCAAAACAGGAAGAAAGAAAGGAGGAGCTCGAGAACAAGAGAAAGAAGAAAAATCCGAAGCGGCGCGCTCATCGACTCTTGAAAGATCGGAACAGGCCGCGGTCAAGGATTTGATATCTCCATGCGCCATGCACGCTCGAGCGTTCCTCGTCTGTTAGTTCATCATCGGCACATCGTGTAAAGCAGGGGAATGCTCGCCACGCAAGGAGTGGTCGGACCCATCGAAACCTGTTTTCTCTCGCTTAGATTGAAGGTGCTGGCGATAGTCTCCCACTGTCCCATTGCCAGTGGTGGGAAATGGGAATGGTAGATGAAGATGGGACGACAGGGCAGAGGTCTTCGGGGCAGGACCCTTCACAAGTTCAGTTTGTGCTCGGACCGCTGTTCGGCGGCTGCTTAGCCGGGAGGAGCTTGCGAGGTAGGGTGACATTTGTTTCCGGAACTTGTATCCGTCTGCGATTTCAGTCTCGCATCTACAATATAACCCCTGAATGTTTGTTAGCGAGCGACTTTGCCCTTGCTAGCATTTAAGGGTAAGCAAGGATAACGCACTAATCAATTTCTAATCAGGATAGCTGAAACAGGTAAATCCTGGGGCAGTGGGGATGTCTTACTGCTACGAACATTTAGGGGTTGTATTGTAGATGTTTTGCATGAAAGAATTTGCTGTGATGTTCGTGGAGCCCTCACCATCCAACCGATTTGCGCATAGGAGCTCAATTGCGCTAATTTGTCACGATATCTTGTTTGACTCGCTGTCGTCTTTTGTTCAGTCCTCTTGAAGCTGACTGAGACCTTTGGTGCTGTGAGAACGGTGGAGAAGTCGGGGATTGGGCCCCAACGCCCACCCCAACTCCATATTGCGCGAATTAGGGATCCAAGGATCATCGATAGCCGAGGCGCGTGGCGTCGTTGGGGGGGGGGGGGTTTCTTTTTTTTTTTAACCCCTTCCATTCTTTCTAAATCAATCAATCCATCCATCGGAAGCACATGTAGTCAAAGCAACAACAGGATTGGCATATTACTTGGCACTGTTCCAGTTGAGACGCCTTGATTTGCGATTGGCAGAGAGTTTGGCAGTCGTGGATGTTACTTTCGGCGCACCTCGAAGTCCGATGCGACCGTAAGATCGCCAATTCCCGTCCGTCAACGCTCACAATGCCTGTTACTACCTATACCTACTAAGTCACTCGAACTGCAGTAGCAGGCTGAGTATCTTTGCAGCGAGGTCTTTACTACACTTCGCCAGACGCTCCCAACACCTCGGTTTCTCAGAGATAAGGGGGAAGCTTCTGGATATCCCTCGTCGTGACGATGGATATTAACGGGCATCTATAGCCACATAACTGCCCTCCTCGGTGAAAGTCGCGACTCTTTGCGGCCCCAGCAGGCGCAGTTAGTCAGAGCGATGTTTTGGCTTGCTGTCTAGGTCCTAGGACATGAATGGATGACGCGGAGTCTACATTGTGACCCCTGCGCCACATGGATGATGCATGTGGCCAGACACCACTTCAATATTACATGACGACACGATGATGGGCTCGAGCGCTTTCGTCGGTGTGTGGAGAAATCGAGTCCGACGGGGTTTGCCTACCTTACATAGTACACTCAGTTCAGCCCAAGCGGTTTACTCGTCGGATTGTCCTTGTACAGACGATCCCGAGCCTATGATACTCCACCAGCATCGGAGAAAGTCGAATCCGATCCCAGTCAGCGTAAGCCGGTCGCAACCCGATTCATGAAAAGGAGTTCGTCTCAAGATAGGAAGCTTATGCCTTCTCATGGCAACTGGGCGGGACTTGATAAGTCGACCATACCTTTGGTGTCGTAGGTGGGCCAGTGCTCCATTCTTCACCCTGTCAACGTTCCGAAAATAGTGACCACCCCAAGTCCGAGTGTCTAGGATTAACATGCCATCTGCGTAGATCTACAAACTGAAAACTGACCGATGTCAAAAAAGTATATCAACGGTATTCATCTTAATTTTGAGGGATTGTTGGTCAATGTCACGTACTTTTGACCACCTCTCTTTGTCGAACCTTACTCCATCCACTGAAACCAAGTTGTCTACTCCGAATGGAAGTACAGGCGGCGCAAAAGGAAAAACAAAATCACCTTGGAGTCACGCGGGCTTTTGCTTCTCCAGACTGAGCTACGGTGCATTTTCTGACGCAACACGTTAACGTGCATGATCCTGTACCGTGGTCCTGCCCGCACGACCCATGGATCTGCATGTGGAAATCCTGATCGTGATCGATCAAACCGACGGCCGTGCTTAACGGCTTCGGGACTATCTCCCTCGAGCAACGCAGATCAATAAGATTCTGGCAGGAAGTGGGTACGGGAGGGGGGCGGCATTGGCTTCGGCATAGATTCGAGGAAACACACGCACGAATCTGAGTTCAAAGCCACGTAGAGCCGGTAAGGGTATCCGGGATGTAGTTAATTTAGGTAGTGGCCTATGAAACATCTTGACTACTTGTCAGACCTGCTCTGGTTGCTCACAAGCGCCTGCACCGAAAAGAAAGTAGATACCAGCAGTTTACGACGAAGTACTCCGCGTAGACCTGTCATTGTGTTAGTTCTTATGTCGCCAGATCTACGTCTATGCCTTTGTTTGGGTGATGTCCGTTTTCGCACACAGATAGCACGAAGGGATACTGTTGAATCTTGGGCTGCGTCAGGAGGACCGGCGCAAGAGATTTTCGTTCGTGGTGCTTACAAGCTGCCATCGAGAGTCAAATTAGGCTCCATAGAGGAATGGGATTTGATGAAAGACGAGATTGCCTTCTCAGTCGAGAGATTCGGAAGTACAAAGCTGTTGATATCGAATAGATGTCATAGATGTGGAAATGGTGCAAATTCCCGGTTTCCCTTAAAACAAATTACGTAGAATCGATGATGGGTTTTCGTTATTCGACTTCTAGGACACGAGTGATACCTGGGATAATCTTCTCATACATAGTTATAAGACTCGCTATTTGGTGTCACTGGCCTGATACAACATGGTTTCAAAGTTTAGAAAGAATGAGATCCAATTGATCATACTCGAGTACTAGGCATGTTGCGGGCAAGTGACTCTGGGCACGCTTTCAAATTCTCTATCTCGCTTTATTGGTCATTTGAGAAGGCCCTGGTTTCGTCATTCTTAGTTATGACCAAACGATTTCAAGAAGATTTAATTCATATTAACCAATATAAACGCATCGAGTAGTCTAGAAATGCTAAACACTTAACATGCCATTCGCGTCTTCCGGGCACTGAGGTCCATGATTGCTGTGAAGGACCTGCGCATGCATAATTCACACGAAGCACGAATATTTTCAAGGCGTATGTATGAGCTTTTCACATACAACTAAAGACACTATGAAATATTGCCACGTCCAACTTGCGGACTCAACTCTTCAAGGAATGTCACGTCTATGCCAACCATCGAAGAAGAGAAACTGAGGATACATAGTCCTATGCAAATGAAGAAATCCCAACGCCATTTATATGCAGTATGATGTTCGTGTGATGAGCATTCAATCGCGGGCGTCTACTGGCTGCCGACATAGTTGGTGCTCGTCGCGTCGCCCACATTGACGGTGACGTTGTAGTTGGAGATGGTCGGGCCGGACGAGACGCCGTAGAGGCTGTAGAGGCCAGCAGCGATGACGTATTTACCGGCCTCAAGACCAGCAGGGATGGTGACAATCTCAGTGATGTTGTCGAGAACATTGGACTTCTCTGCAGACAACGGGTTAGCACAAGCTTTGTCTGAAGATTCCGGGGTGCACGGGAAAGACTTACCAGGTCCGAGGTAGAAAGAGCCGATCACCTTGTTGAGAGTGCCAGGGTAGGCGGAAGCCTCGGGAGCGATGCCGAATGCGATGGCAACGTCCTGGACGGACTGGCTATAGTTCTCGGTCTCGATGATGGCATTGACCTGGTCGCCGGCCTTAACGGTCTCCGGAAGGGCAATGCCGTAGATGCGCGCGTTGGCGACAGCGAAGAGGGAGGCGGCGGCGGCGAGGGAAGTGCGGAACTGCATGATTGCTGATTTGTGGTTGGTTGGTGATCGAAATGGGCTAATTACTATGCAGTTGCTGTGACTGTGCCGAGTGTTCAGATGAGTTCGAAGGCTGATTGTGGTGATGGTTTGAACAAACCGAGATGATGAGATGAGGTGGCTATGTCCGATCTTTTAAGTATCCTCCCACCACATCGAATGAACCTGACAAACTGCCCCAGTCATTTAGATTTGCCCCGGTGTTTGTTTTCGCATCACGTCGCATGACCCGACATCAGGTCCCCGGCGAATATCTCCGTACACCTCCTCCAGCATCTCAAAGGTTAGCGCATCATGGGGGCCACTGTTATTCACCTTTGCCGTTTTCTATAACCCCGGTAACAGTGGGACCCATGCCGCACTAACCTTCGAGATGCCTGCTGAGGTGTAGTTGCACATCATCTGGGCATGACATCGTTGGCACGCCGTCCTTCCCCGTCCCTGCCGAGCGCGCGGCTCCGACTTTAGCTGGGAGGCGCTGAGGCTCATGCCTGTCGACATCGGGGGAGAGGCGTTGGGAATGGGAGAGCTGAGCCCTTGAAAGTTAGTAGCTAGTATTTTGATGTGGCAGTTTTGGTATTTGGCCCGGGGTAACCACATCCGTTAGATACGCCACCTTCGCCACAGTATTAAAGACCTACGAAATACTAGTGTCTTTTAGGTATATTAGTAAGCGAGATTATATATGAGAATAATATTATAACTATCATCCTATAACTAGCTATTTTACTAATAAAACTTATACTTCTAAAGACGCCTATAATATTGGAAATTAATAGAGATACTTTTAAAAAGTGCTAGCTATAAGTCTGCTAGTACTACTCTAGTATTAGTTTTATACTAAGAAAGAAGTAACTAGTAATAGCGTATATATCAATATCTTATATAATTATATGAATATATATAAGTTAATCGTATTAAAGCAAAGTATAATAAAGCAATGCAGTTATTTCTTTGTAGATTAAACTCTATAAGTTACTACTACTAATTACTAAATATAGAAGGTTTGTAATAGTTATAACACTTAGAACCATACTAGTATATAGGAAAGTAAGCTTAAAGCTATCTTATTATTCTAAGAGTTAAGTTTTAATACCGTGAAAATTATCATAGAAAGCAGTTTAGAAGAGGAATTAATATAAAACTAGATTAAAAATCTCTCTATTTAGAAGGATTAGATTATATAAGAGAATATGAGATTACTATTATAATAAGGAAATAAATTATTAACTAACTAAAATACTTGGAATTATTAGTAATTGCTATAAGAAGAAACGTATAGCTTATTAATATCTATATAGCAATTATTTCTCTATATCTTCATGATTAAAACTAGTAAGATTCTCTTCTATTATGTTTAATGTAGAGAAAACAATAGAAGTAATAATATCTTCTCAACATATAAATTCTACTTAGATATAATATGTAAACTTTAGAGCTACTTATTATAAATAATACTTATGAAGTAGATATATATGTATAGTTTATTGAAATAAGCTCTCTTTACTAATATATCTCTATAAGTAAATTAATTTAATATACCACTCTTTTGAATTATAAGCCTGACTTATATTAATACTAAATATAATAACGCCTTCTATTTGATATCTCTATAGATCACTGATTTCTATACCTAAGTATTAAAGTAAATATAAGAACTTATTATTAGTAGTAAAATCCTAGATCCTAACGTAATTATGATTAATTTTGATATAGGTTCAGAGAGAGTAATTAGAACGATCTTCCTATATATATAGTGATAACTTTATATGTAATAGATACTCAAGAATATAAATCTCAATATGAAAGAGAAATAAGAGTATCTACGAAGCTTAAAGCCTAATAAAGCTACTATTACTACTCTTAATAATAGTAAAAGCTCTACTGATTTAGTTATGGGAGCTTAAAGGAGTAATCTCACTTCTTATTTAAATATAAAGAAAGATGAGGCGCGCAATAATAATCATAAGGCCTTATTGCTACAGCAATCTAATAAAAGGAGCTCTTTATCAAACTCTAATAGTTTTATTCATATATAGAGGGCTTATATATACTCTTCTATACGCAACAAATATAAAAGAGAACTATTACTCTCTTAAGTAGTAATCTTAAGACTAATAGAGTAAAGTATATTACTAAATACTTATTTATTACTAACTTTTATCATAACTTTTGATTATCTTAAGGTTCTATTTATCCTATATCTCTATAAACTTATTTACTATAAGATCTAAAAGTTTAACAGCTATGGCTATTAAATAGCCTCTCCTATAAAGAGCTTCTATTACTAGCTTAAACTCTATTTTCCTAAGTACCTTATAAATCTTTATATTCTCTATATTAAAATTCATAATATACTTAAGAAGAAGAATAATAATTATTCTATTTAACTTAAGAAAAAGTAATATTACTATAGTATAATAAGGAAATAAATAATTCCAGCTTCTTAACTATGAAGTATCTTTTTATACTCTCTACCTTCTCTATAATAAATAAAATATTATCGAAGAAGCTTTTGAAAAGAAGTAGGGCTTATCTACTTATATAGGTTTATTAAAAAAGTAATAAGGTCGCCTTTACTATTATAACCTATTAAAGATACTCTATAGTGCCTACTATAGTAAAAGAGTTATTTATAAGGACCTTAATACTGCCTAGTAGCTAGATTCTAATTATATGTATCTCGAGTCTATTAGTAATTAATTCTATATTAATCTTTTGATTAAGTTTCATATAACTAAAATAACTTGTTAGTAAGACTAATCTAGACTCTATCTACTATAAAAGGCACTACTACTACTAACTACATATATTTAATTATCTTATGCTATACTACTTAAAGTAAATCTATATCATCATAATAAAAGCCCTCTAATTAGGAGGTTATAGACTATTTGAGCTTTATAATTAACTATACCGCCCTTCTCTATATCACCACTCCCCCTGCGCGCTATTTTCTACCTAATTATTAACTACGCTACTAAGTATTATTATAATAATAATATATGATAAGTATAATAAGAGGAGTAGGAGCAGAGACGAGAGTAGAGGCAGGAATACAAAGTTATAAAACTTATATTAATAACTTAAAAGCGAGATTACTCCTATATTTATTACTATTTAGAATGTTATTTCCAAAATTAATACTCTATAAATCTATTAGATTTATTAGTCATAACTATAGTCATTAGTAAATATAATAGCTATATTATAAAACTCAAGAGATTATGTAGTAATAGTAAGCAGCTTTATGGGAGCAATACTTTATAGTATAACATAAATAAGTACTACTTAGGAAGTAATAACATAGTTAGCTAAGCTTATAGCTAGTATATTATACTTAGCCTATATAGATTCTAAATATATCTCTTATATATATATATATCTAAAGATGTATAAATTAAGAACTATAATCTTTTAGTTATATTTATGAATCGTAAATCAAGCTCTTTTTTATACTAAAATTAGCCTCATTACTAAAAAATATAGTTTCGCTATAGAAACAGCTATTTCAACATAAGAAACAGCTATTTTAATATAATCTCAGAATATTATTACCTTAGTATTTTCTATACCTAAAACGCAGGCTTATAATAATAATAGTGCAACGCAATTATTATATCACGAATTTAGCAGTAACTTTCAAGCCTTCAAACCCCTAATAAATATACTACTAACATGAGATACTTCGAGAAAGGTGGGCTCTAAGGTTTTGGCGCGGTATCAGAAGCTTCGCCTAGCATATTAGGTTTAGCCTGGGCCAAGTACCAAAACTGCCAACGTCAAAATACGAGCTACCTGAAAGTTGCCTCAGTGGCCTATTCTTAGCAGTTTCTGCCATTTAGCGGGCTCGCCGGGACCAGCGTCCCTACCCTACCTACCTTACCGGAAAAGGGGGAAAAGAGGGATTCGATCAGGGAAAACGTGGCTGACTGGCGGGAACCCGCGACCGCAGGGCCACAGGCTGGGCACCAATCAAACTTTGGCCTACTTTCTTTGCGCCGATCCGGCCGATCTTTATAATAGAAATGACTCGGTCCCTTGATACAGATAAACGCTCGTGTTGTCGGGACTCGGTGGCGGAGAGAATCTCGGTTCGTGTGGCTTTGCTTTTTCGTCTTGATTCGTGTGAATGGCGCCGAACCGGGCTCGCTTTACCGCGTTTTCAACCGTAACGTTTCATCGAGTCAACCGCACAACCACGTCAGAGCCAGACAAATATATAAGCATACGAGGCCATGAGCTCAAGCTTCTCGTCATAGAGTTCCGGTGTGGAGATGAACAACATGGCGCAATATACTAGGCGGTTGCACTGAAAGGGGTTGGCGAAGGCTGGGAAACCCGCGTACTCTAGAATACGCCACTTTTAGGGGTCCAACTGACCAACTACCGACAGAGTCACGATGGATGTCCACAAAGCCGGCTACACGTCTCTGAAAGTAGCAGGTTGGTCCGTTGATCTTCTCGTATCAGCGTGGATCCCGTGGCTAGTCACCCGTGTCGCCCCGCATGACAAAGACTACCGCTTGCCACGTCATCACTGATTAGTCACCTTGCCAGAGTGGTTAATGGGCTGGCCTGCTACTACCTACTATCAAGCCAGTGACTTCGGTCGCGCAGGTTCGAATCCTGTGGGTGACGGTGCACTTTGCAAGTTTCGCGAGAAATTATTATTATTTTGCGCACAGCAACTACAATGTATCGCGGTCTACTTAGCGTACCGCGCATACTAAGTAGTTAATAAAGCTTATTATTTATAGTTTAAGACCCCAACCTACCTAATTAATATCCCTCTGATTTTTAATTGCTTGATTTAGGTATGCGACTCTAGTAAGATAAAGACTTAGACTTAATCTTAATTAAATATCTAGTAAGTAAGTAATACCTATTATTTAAACTAAATATATATATACTTACTATTTATATACTTTTATAGTACTTATCTCTAAGATCTATAACTATATATTACTAGGTTTATATTTATAAGATAGTATGAATTACTATTTAAAAGTAAAAGACTTATTTTTCTATTAAGCTATATTCATAACATAATAAAGTATTCTAGAACCCTTAGAAAAATAGAAAAATATTAAAGCATACTAATTTTACTTATATTTAACTATATTTTACCTCTTAAAGCTAGGTTTAAAATATAAAGATATTTAAATATTAGATATATGCGCTAAGCGGGCGCTAAGCAAAAGCTAAGCGTGTATATATATTAATAGAGGCTTCCGCACGGACCTAGCGAAATAAGCTAATCTATACTTTTTCTACCTCAATATACCTACTTTTATATATACTAATTATGCTTTCCTAATCTAGCCCTTTAGCTATACTCTTAGAATTACATAACTTCTACTTTAATTTAAAAGATTAGCCTAGAATTATAGCTATTTATAATACTTACCTAATTACTACTAAAAGCATAATAAATATACTTAAAAGCTTCTTTATTAACTACTTATACTTATTACGGGCTACGGCCAGTTGGAACTATCTGGGCTTCTGCCTAGATTTACCACTCTTAGGGCCTACCTAGTAGCTACCCATAAACCCAGCATAACTATACTAAAGCAGAAAACCCCTCCTTTTCCTCTTCAGCTTCAAATAAACAGTATTACGCCACCTCTTATCGCACAGACTTGGGTCCAGCCTATTGCAATACTTAAAGCGCCTAAAAATATACTTTATATAACTACTATTACTTATAAGTCTTTAGTAATATCTTTAGCAATAACTTCACTAAATAGTCCTATTATAGCAACCCTTTTTAGCCTATACTAACTATACTACTACGGCACTAGTAGTATATATACTTAAGTGCGGCTGTATTTAGAACCCCCGTTCTAAATATTCTGTACCTTTTGTATAATAGCGCAGTTAGGACACGTCTGGAGGGCATGCTGCACCCTTTAGCTCTTTTGGAGCCTGCACGTAATATTATATTCAGAACTACTTGAGGGTCGCACGTTCAGTTCAAATCCGCAGGCGGAGTAAATAAACATAGGCTTATATAGCCACTATAGCGCGTTAGCCTCAGGGGCCTAGAGGTATAGTCTTAAGGCTATATATATAGTATAGCAAGTATATACCTAGTATCTTACTACTAAAGTAGGTGATTGCGGATAATATATATAGTTGTAGGGGGGGTGATATTATAGCACTAGTAGTGTGCGTAATTAAGTGCGGCTGCATCCTATTGAACCGGGCGTATGCTGATGGGCGTATGCCGATTTGACCCGAAATCCGTCCCGACCGGTAGCTAGATTGTGGGTACCTGTATCTAGCATAGATTTTGGTGGAGACCTTTGTACCTCAGAACTCACGAAAGACACACCGATTTTCACTAATTGACGCGATAAAGTCTAATAATTAAGAGTCTTATATGCGTTATTATCCGATTTTAAAGCTATCGCAACCGGATAACGTATTTAATTGCACCCAAACTACTCCAACTACCTATAATGCCTCCCAATATACCCAAGCCCTTTGCTGATAAGGCTATCATAAAGATCTGGCTAAATAGTCTGAAGGATTGGATATTATAATTAACTAGCTAGAGGCTCCTCTTGCGTTGAAATATAGGATTATATCAACCTAAGCAAGACCAATAAGCTATTGCTTAGTAATGCTGTTATAAAGCCCGACCTTCTAGATATAAGGCTTATTATTAGGGCCTATTTAAGTACTTAAATAGCAAGTAATATAGCAGCCCCTACTAATAAAGAGGATGCTATTTGTAACTTTAAAGAGAAGTAGATAAAGTTCTATAATACTATAATAACTCAATATGTAGAGGAGAAGAAGGTCTACTCTGAGCATATTAGAAACGTTACTATGATATAGGACTGGATACCTAATACTATCTATTGTTAATACCTTGAGATCTATTATCTCGCTAAGGAGGATATTGCTATTTAGGTATTAAAGCTATAAAGCTGAGTTAGTTGCTTAGTTATTAATTAAAAGAAGGTAGTAGTATATAAGTAAGAAGATATCCTTTTAAATAGGAGAAAGTAAATTATTACCATATAAGAAGAGATTACTCTTTAGGTTAAGTAATAGAATATAGCTATCTTTAAAAGCTAAGTAGTAAAGGTCCCTTAAATAGATTAATTAAGCTTATAGTTTAATAACTTCTATAGGGTTTTAAGTAGCTCTCCCCTAGCTGCCTAAATAGGAGGTTATTAAGCTCTTGTGGGCGTAAAGACTAATGAAGACAAGCTTGAGGCTAGGGATATTCTCCTAGCTACCTGTAAAGCTATCCAGCGGCTTGTAGATACTGCGTTTAGGAGTAAGCCTAGGAGGGGCGTATTTAGGCCTACTATAGTAGAGGTTAATAATAATAACTCTAAAGATAATAACCCTAAGCATTAGTAAAGAAGAGGAGGCTATAACCATAAAGCTAGTAGCTAATAAGACTTATATAATAAGAAGCCTCACTAAAATAACTATAGCAATAATAGGTAGTATGCTCTCTACTACTATAAGGAATATACTCTCTAGCGCTACTATATCGCCTTTCTAGAAAACCAGCTTAAATAGTTTAGCATTAATAAAAACCTTATTAACTGCATTATTAAGAGGATCTAGCCTAGTAGTAATTTGTTAGAGGAATTTAAAAAGGCGAAGACTTATTAATTAGGTTAATAACTATATAGTAGCTGTAATAGTAGATATAGAGGGATTAATATAGTAATTAATAAAGTTTAATACTCCTTCTCTTCTTTAGTCCTACTTAATACTAGAGCGATTATCTATATATTTAATAACCTCTCATAATTTATTAACCTTTAATTAGCCTCTTATGATGACTTTATTATTGCTAGGACCTTAAGGGCTGCTATTAATAGCTGGGGGTTAGTAGACCTTTACCTTTAAGACCCTAGAGGGCTGCTAATAACTCTTTAACTTAATAATATAGCATATTGCAAGAATCTTACTACTAGCCTTATATCTATATAACTACTATAAAAGAAGGGTATATAGTAGGATACTAGACCTAGCAACCCTAATTAAAACTGCCTTTAATAAAGAGATTACACTTATATAGCAGAGATATTTAATATTAACTAATAGTATCTACTTGAGTATTATTCACATAAGGGGGCGAGTATCCCTGTGGGTTTGGTAGCGATGGCTATAATTAATGGCGATAAATCCCCTCTAGACGAGATATATAAACGCTCTCTTTGCTAAAAGTATGACTCTTTAACTATTCGCAGACCCCTTTAAGGCTCAACATTATTATAGTATTAATATACTAGCTATTGCAGCCTAGAACCCTTATAATAGCTACCTGAGGCTATAAGAGGTATTTATATTAATAATGATAATAAGCCTTTGGAGACTATTAAGTGCGACTCTTGCGCTATAGCGAAGATAAAAAGATAGGTTTGCTAAGCCCCAAGAGAGTTAGTAATATTATTAAAACCTAGCAAAAGGATTACTATTAACTTCTATAACTATAATAAGGGATGTAGAGGGTATATATTAGCTAATACTATAGCAAATAGAGCCTTAGGCTTTGCCTGGGACTTCTATCTAGCTAACTAAATAAGCAAATTCCTTATCTAATTAGTAAATAAAGTTATATTAATAATTAATATATAGTATAAGACTAAGGTCTAGGTTATTAAGGCTCATAATGAGATTCTTTAATACCTAAGAGTTATAGTATATATTAAGAGCAAAGAGATTAGAATAGAGCTATCCGCTCTAAATATGCAGGCCTAAAATAGAGGCGCCAAAAGGATTACTCCATTTACTAAGCAAAAAGCCCGCTCCCTATAACTCTCAGCCTCACTACCTATAGTACTATAGCCTAAAATATAAAAGCAGCTACCCACCTATATAACTACATACTATGCAAGCAATAAGGGTAGAAAACGCCTTATAAGATGCTTTATAAAATGTTGAAAGAGGGTTTTATAGTACCTGATTTAACCTATCTTTAAGTATATAGTAGTAAGGCTTTTATAATAACTTCAGATGCCTAACTATATTAAAACTATTGCTAGCGACTAGCTGCAAAAGCCTGGATTAGCTATCTAATTAGATATATTACCTCAAATAGCTATAGAATTTAGAACCCTCTAAAAGGAGAGGTTATTACTACTTAAGACGTTCTGTTTAATAAAGAAGCTATTTTTAATGGTTAAATAGATACTTACTATAATAACTTTAAAGATATAACCCTAGAGGAGATCTAAAATTACTATACTACGCTCCTTAACCTAAGACCTACTATTTAGAGCAACTTTAAAGCTATTATAAACCTAAATAACAACTTATATTATACTAAAGATAAAAATAGTAAAGTATCCGCACTAGAGCTAGTTTATAGCTATTCTCAAGCAAAATTTGCTCTACTACTAACTCCCCCATAGTCTCGCAAATTAATATTCTTCTAAGCACTTAAGGAAGGTATTCACGCCGACCTCAGTATGAGGGGGTATATCTTAGCAGTTTCTAACAATACTAACCCAAGTTCAGACTTCTATTCGAAAGTTAGAGTTACGACAAGGACTTTATATAAGGCGGTCTTCTTAGGCTATACTACTAATAAATCTCACTTGCCTTATATAAGTAAACCTAATATATATTATATACCTTATATATATGAAACTAATAATAGTTAAAGGTCATAATAGTTAAAGGTCCTTAGCGTAGTCTAATTAACCTATTAATTCTTTAGCGAGCAGCTATAAGCCTACCCAAAATATTACAATAAGGCTACTATTCCCAGCCCTAGAAGTAATAACTTTAGGAATAAATCTAAAGTAGTAAAATACCTACTAGAAGTTATTACTAATATTACCCTTATTATATTTTAAGCTCTATAGCTACTAAATAGGTACTAATTCTATATAGGCTAAAGAGAGTTATCTCTAGAGCTACTAAATATCCTAGTTCTAGCTAACTATATTATAAAAAGTAGTAAAAGGTTATAAAGTCCTTAGATACTACTAAGTATATATCTATAAGCTAAATAAGTATAATAAGCTTCTGAAAGTTAAGGCGAGACTTATAGTAAGAGGTAATTAATAGCCTTATAACCTTTGTAATACCTATATTACTATATTAGCTAGAATATTATTTAGGACCCTTATTACTATTACTAACTAATTTAATATAGATCTAATCTAATATAACGCTATTAATACCTTTATATATACTAACCTTAATAAAAGGTCTATATAGAGATACTACTAGGGTATTAAGAGCCTAGAAGAGTACTTAAGCTCCTAAAGGCCCTATATAGGCTTCGTAGATCCCCTCTTTTATAGCAGCAACACCTCAAAAAGGGTCTAAATACCCTCAGTTTTAAGTAGATACCTAGCAAAAACTACTATTAGCGCTATAGCAAGATCTTATTCTTCTTCTATATTAATAACTATATTATAGCATATCCCCCTGAAAATTATAGTTATACTACCTCACTAATTAGATAACTATAGAAATAATACTATCTTGAGGGTAGTTAAGACCTATATTAGTTCCTAGGGATTAAAGTCCTTTAAGATTATCTAAATAAGAGGCTATAGCTGTTGTAGTCGGTATTTATTAACAAGTTAATAAAACTACTAAAAGAGAGAACCACATTAATACTAGCTTATAATATAATACCCTAATAGCTACTAAAGAGCTACTACTATATAAAGGGTAAGTAATACCTTAAGAGATTTAGCTATATTAATAAAAAGTTAGATTGCTATTATATATTACTATTATAACTAGACCTAATATTATTTTTTTAGTTAGTTATCTTATGAGATTTAACTAAAACCCTAGCCTAAAACACTACTAAGCTGCTAATTAAGCTATATAATACTTACTGAAGTTAAAAGAGCTCTGCCTTAAGTATAGGGTTAAGGATATCAATAAGCTAGAGGTAGCTTTAGACGCTAGTTTTGTAAATAACTTAATAGACTAAAAGAGTTCTCAAGCCTTTATAATAAAGCTATTCAGAGGAATAATCGCTTAGAGGGCTAATAAATAACAAATAGTTATAACTTCTACTATAGAAGCAGAGCTTTTAGCCCTCTTGCAGGCTATAAAGGAAGAACTATTCGTAAGTTAGCTGATAACTGCTTTATAAGTAAGCCTCTCTCCTAGAGGAGAGCCTTCCTATGCAATCGCAATTAATTAGCCTCATAATAGTCTTAAGGTAGTTATCTAATATAATAATACCTAAGTAATATAGCTAGTAACCTAAGAGATTATTTAACTATAAACTAAGTTACGCCACATTAATATCCATAACTATTAGCTATAATAAGAGATTTAGGATAATTATATAGAGTTTATTTATACCTAATTAGCTGAAATAATAGCAAATAGAATAATAAAGGCCCTGCTAGCTGCCGCCTTCGCTACCTTTATAGCTTAACCTCGCGGATAAGAGCAAGCTTCTTGCAGATAACAGGCGTACTGAATTAGAGGCTAAATAAGCTAAAATAGCTCTATAAACGGCGTCACTCTTTCCTACCTACTAGGAGGTTTTAATAAGCACGATAGAAGCGATTTAAAGTAATAGATATACCCTCAAATAGGCTATATATAAAAGGGCCTATAAGTAGGGGATTCAAGATTTATAAAAGTAGCTAATTAGGCTATTTTGGCCAGTTTATCTAGTTTAGACCCTTTGGGCACTAACCTGAGGGGGCGTATTGAACTGGGCATATGCTGATGGGCGTATGCCGATTTGACCCGAAATCCGTTCCGACTGGTAGCCAGATTGTGGGTACCTATATCTAGTATAGATTTTGGTGGAGACCTTTGTACCTCAGAACTCACGAAAGACATACCGATTTTCACCCAATTGACGCATTAAAGTCCAACACATTCAGAACCCTCATTCTGAATATCCTGTACCTTTTGCGCAATAGCGCAGTTAGGATACGTCTGGAGGGCATGCTGCACTCTTTAGCCCATTTTCAAGGGCCCGCACGTAACACTATTATATAATAAACTATCAGAGATATATATAAGAATATAAGGGGCTATATATAATAGAGGCTAAATATGGAGCACAGTATGTCACAGTGTTATTAGTACTGTATGTACTGTGTAAAGAAGCCTCTAGAAGGTTATTAAAGATGCTAGCATCTGCTTCCTAGAATAAGCTTAAACCTAACTTAGGTTAAGGTTATGCTATAACTTGATAGTAAGCCTATATAGGAAATAAGTGGGGCGGCTTACGCAAGCAGCTTGCGCGGCCTAGAAAATTCTAGAACCTAAGCCCTAAGTATAAAAGAAGCACTACTCCCTAACATACTCTCACTTACTTAGAAAATAGAGACTTTAATACCAAGCTTTTTATATATACGATTACTCTTTTGAGCTATCGATTACGTCATCCATCGATTACGTAGCCTAAGATTAAAATAAACTATTTAAGCTGCTAAGTGCCTGGAAATAACTAGATAAGCGCTTATAATAAATTAATTAAAACTATATAGAATAGCGCGAATACGTAGCAAAAGTACTATAATAAGGAATATTATTTAAATATGCCTGCTATATTAAAAGTAATATATATAAATAGCTACCTTAAAATTAGGCCTATGAGAGCTAAAAGAGCCTTAGAGACTAAAGCTTTAGAGAGAAAAGTAATTATAAGAATGTTTAGATATTAGATATATATACTAAGCGGGCGCTAAGTAGAAGCCAAGCGCACGCATATATTAAAAGGGGCTTTCGCACGCATATAGCGAAGTAAGCTAAGTTATACTCTTTTTACCTAAATATACTTATATCTACTTTTGCGCGTGCTATTTATTCCTCTCTAATCTAGGCTTTTAGCTATACTCTTATAAAAAATCCCTATAGAAAAGAATTTAAGCTCTTAAGAAAATACTAGTATTACTAAGTATACTAATAAAAGTAAATATACTATTTATATTCGTCTATTTTTCTTAGACTTTTAGTATGTTTTATTATATTAATAATATAATTTAATTAAAACTGAAATTTCCTACTTTTAAATACCAAGCTATACTATTTCTATGATACTAAATATTGTTATATATAGTAGTAATCGTTTAAAAAAAACCAATTGTAAAGTATAATAGTATATATAATATATATAAGACTTTTTAGGTTATTTACTTACTTACTACCTACTTAGTTAAAGCTTATTCTAAGTACTTATTTTTCTATAGGCACCTACCTAAATCCAGCGATTGGTTAGGGGTTGTATCGGCTGAGTGGGGTGGGGACTTATGTGTTATAGCCACTTTCTCGTGGCGCGGATGAAGTTAATGCTTGGATTCAACGTTATGTCTATTGCCTGCTTACCCCTGTCTCAGTTGAGTATCGTTGGGCGAGTAACCCAGACTACATATCACGTCAGTCCTTCAGCGCTACTCAAAGTTGCTTCGTTCCTCCTATTTTGCGCACAAGCTTCGCGGCTTGGCACACTACATCGGCCCGCCGGCCCGCGAATACACGTCAGATGCACGCAAACATCGTCCTGCTGCGCAGTGAAACGCGATCGTCAATCCTCAGCCAGCTCTTTGCTGCGCCGGCGGTTTGTGGCATTGAGTCCAGCCACCACTGTATAGAAAGTTGGCTTATCTCAGCTAGCAACGCCATCTAGAGGACACATTCTTGCAGTACGAGGTGCCATTGAGAGCATGCCGCACATCATGCAGCCATCGACACGTGTTGGGGCAATGTTGCTCGACCGAGTTGCAAAGCCGTCGTTGAATGATAGTCACTCTAGAGATGAGGTCTGAATTCGTGAAGAGATGCTATTACGGTAACGTAGTCCGTCTTCCTGCGGAGTTCCACTCGACTTGTCCTCGGTTGCTTGAACGAGCTAAGCCAACCAAGGCTTGTCGGTTGGTGATCACGGATGCTCCGTCGGATCCGAACTCAGACATAAAGTATACTACTATGGGATTAGGGAATATAAGCGACCAGCGGAGCGAAAATGCAGCAACCCATGTAGTCCATGGAATTACTACCTCTCAGGTTAGCCCGAATTCCATCCTGGTCCTTCGATTTCACATTGAAGTTGTCGATGCTGTGCATCCGAGACCTGTGTCGCCAACCTGCGCATTTCCCCGACAGAATGGAACTCTAGTTGGTCCTTGAATTTCCAGCTTGTACTCTCAGTTAGTGCCTGGTGAACACCTCGTATCCTTCCGACTGCGACGTAAGTTGACTGTGATCACCAACAGCTCCGTCGCGCTGGCGTAGCCAACAAGCTCCACTTGCGCCTCGGCCCACGTCACAACCCCTGCCCGCCATTGCCACGGGAGTTCGGCATCAAGCCAGCCGAGTTTGTAGGCTTCTCTTTTGTTCTCGGCGTCCGAGAGAAAGTCAAGGGCGGAACTGGACAGAAAGGAACTCGCTGGTAGCGGGCGTTTTTGTTACCTTTTCAGCCTGTTTGCTTAATCGAAGTCTGACTTCGATGACACTGGGCGTATGGACTAAATCTTCTCTTGAATTCGTGTTTCTTGTCTTGAATATCCTGTGGCGAATGGTCTAAGAGATACGCTTTTCTCGCCAACGTCGCTGCCTTCGTCATTACCTTAACGGCATGGATATGTGCATGGTAAAGCTAGAGCCCACATGTATTCCACGTCGTTGACCAGTACTCCGAGTTTCTTACTCGAGATATGCTTGGATCGATCAATAGCTGAATCCAAGGCTCACATACAATTTTTACCTTCACTAAGATACGCGACAGATTCTTTGTAACAGGTCGCGCAGTTAGTAGCTTGCACAGCTTAAACGTTATACTAGATTCGCAAGTTCAGGTCCGGTTCCGAAATCCAGTTGAGATGCAACCGAACAGCCGCGAAGAATGGCTAGGCGGTCTTTAGAAATTATTGCTCCCTACTGACGCTTGTGGAACTTGTGTTCCTCCATCCATCGCCGGCAGGCCAACACAAAATTTAGGTCGCATAGATATCAAGAGACTGTCCTCATTAAGCTTAGGCCGGCTAAATCCAACTAGATTACGGCGCTCGCACTCATGTATGTAAAACTAATCGGAGCGTCACCCTCAATTCTCCCAGTGAACCAGTAGCTGTGAAATCTTCTTCGTCGATAGATGCCAGGTCAGATGATACTATCGGTTGGCTGGGTCTCGATGCGTGTTCTCGTCCTGAGCAATCGCTTGGTTCCCACACAGAAACAGGGTCATGAAGCACATGATTCATCAATCATCGAAACGCATTGGAATTAATCGCAGTGCTGTTATAGACGTAGGAACTCACTCCTGACACATCACGGCCTGGGATAGCTGTACAATTCATTTTCCCTGCTGTGTAGGATCCGCCGAGCCAGATCCTTCGCCCATCGATGAGGGGTAGTCTATCCAAGGCGGCCAATATCAACCTAAATCGGTGGCAATATGTTACGAAAGGATTTATAGGACATGAAAGCCAACGCGCAAGGCAATCCTACGGGTCAATCCCGTTCCGCGAATGAAGTTTGTCTTGATCTCCAAACATGAATATACCCGACGTACTCTTACGAAGCGGTCTCTTCCACACCCTTAGCGGTGACAGGTGCTTACTTAGCAATCGTCTTGGCGTACAGGAATTTTTGTACGAGTACACCATTCTGGGAATAGCTTCATGATCAGCGCTTACTTCCAGCAACGGGTGTCCCCCCCGGCTGCAGCTTAGGCAAGCCATGACGTTTAATGAGCCTTACACTACTTGAGCTCGTGGAAACTGCAGGTTCGAAGTTGGCTTTATGGAAGTTATGTTATTCGTGGAATTCCAAGTTCACCCCGGTGAATGATGAATCGAAGTTGACCCGCCGGGATTTGTATCATCTTTGGAGGGACCAGGAGAATCTCCCGGAAAGCAGATTTCCTCTTGAGAAGGAATTATGCAGTCGCTGTTCTCAGGTATATAAGACGCGAAAAGAAACCTCTTAGACCATTCTCCTTAGTCAAATTCGATTTCGCAATCAAGCCAGGCACCCGTTTACCTCAAGTTGCCTCAAGCCACACATTTTCTGTTTGTACGAAATTCGTTCGAGCGTGAAAATCCCTGAGACTGACTGAGCTTGGACCAGTTCCTCCGGATTTCGACATCAAAATGAAGTTCTCCGCCGCTTTCGCTCTTACCTTGGTCTCTGTTGTCCTTGCTGCGCCCAAGCCCGAGGGCCAGACAACCTCCATCAAGCTCAGCAAAGATTACGTCGACGCCATCATTGCCGCCTACCCCGACGTTCACAAGCGCGACTGCAGCTTTGACTTCAGCTGCGGATGTATCTTTTGCACTTAGATGACTCAAGTCCGCGGCCAGTTGACAGAAAAAGCCGGCGCTAACTTCCGCGTCTGAAGTTTGGATGATAGATAAGATGTCAACCTTGCAGTTTGGCAAAATTTCAACGCTGCACTAGATTGGAGATCCAGTATGTATCTAGCTAATACAAAAGCGAACCACCGCGATCTAACTGTGGTAGCCACCGTAGGTACAAAGAAAATGTCGCTAGGAATATTGCAGTCTCAAATTCAATAACATGAAGTTCCCAATTCATCCATACATGATGTACGGCCCAAGCACAGAATGCACAGAACGTACATGTGCGATCAAGGATTTCACTGACGCGTGAGTACGAACGATTTGACCATTCTCTGTTTTAAACACCTGGTGGGGATGATTTGCAGTGGCTTGATTCAGAGCAGCCGATCAGCGACTCCGGCAGGCATCTCCGCTCCAAGACCGACATGCTCTGCCCCTCTTCGGCGCCGGCCGATCGGGGCCCCAAAAAGTCCCCGGAGCCGCCCTGGACATGACCGCACGTGGCTGCCGAGACCGAAAGCGCGCGGAAAGAACGCTCCGACTTTTGCAGGTGCACTTGCATCAAACCTTCGCGATAAGACGGTAGGGCATGCTTCGGTTTTGGAGGGACAGGCGCAAGTCGTCCGATGCTGCAATGATGATGAAATCCGGGTCACAAGATGCGCAAAGACTTTGTGACGTCACACCAACATCTGCAGGCAATTAAACTGACTGTTCAGCGGAAACACCAAACGGTCAGAGGATATGACAAACAGAACACACAAAGAGAACCATTGATTTCCGCCCTCAGACGCAAGAATCGAATCGAAAACAATAACTCTGCTTAGCGACATTGCAATCTCGCTCGCGACGAACGATGGCAACTAGGCCGGAAACGAACCCCGCCGCTGGCAAGCCGATTACGACCACGAACCAGGTCTTGCAAGCCGGATCCTCGGCTGTTCAGGTACGTTTTGGTAGCTGAATGTGACCTGGAGACAACGTCTGACGGATCAACAGGACTTCGGGCCTTTGAAAAGCGTCTGCGCGCATCTCAACGCTTTCCATGCCTATGCATCGGACCCTTCCCGAGCTGTCGAGGCAAACCACTACTGCGGCCACCTGAACGACGAAGTCCGGCAGTGTATCCTCTACGATAGCCCCGAGCCCCATGCGCGCATCATTGGCATCGAGTATATGATTACACCCAGATTGTATGAGACGCTGGATTTCGAGGAGCGGAAGTTATGGCACAGCCATGTGTACGAGGTCAAATCGGGCATGCTCATCATGCCCCAGAATGCTTTACCCGACTCAATCTGGGAGACCGCGGAGAACAAGGAGATGGAGGAGGTCGTCCGTCTTTACGGAAAAGTCTATCATCTGTGGCAAGTCGACAAGGGCCACCAGCTGCCCCTGGGCGAACCGCAGTTAATGACGAGCTTCACTGCACCTGGACAACTCGACTTCGAGCAACACGTCAGCGATCGAGACCGAAGGTTCAAGTCAGATTATAAACGAAAAGCAGACGCCCGGAAGCACATTCCCTCGCCGTCGGTTCATCCCGACGCTGACCAAGCTTGGAAAGACAGGGAGCACTAGGAGGGGGAAAGGGTCGCAGTTGCAGAGCGTCAAACACTGATGATGTTAGGAGCATATTGCGAGAGAGACTTCTCAGGGTTGCAGTCTGCAGAAATAGCTACGAAGTTGATGCATCATTCCCCCGGGGGGGGGACTATCCGTCCTAAATCCCCGAGCAATGGTCAGGGCGCATAAGATTGCAGGCAGGTCGAACAGGAGTTGAAGCTCGCGGAGACATCGAAGGAGAAGAACGTAGTAATTTTGGGCAGAAGATTAATAACACTACAGTTTTATGGTTGCGGAGGGTCGCGCGAGACGAGATCATGGTGAGGAATACGGAGGACGGGGAGGCCGGTCGCGAGGGCCAAGCTGTGGATATCAAAATGCCCTTAGACTGGCGAGTGACGACGGAGAAGTCAGCGCAGATTTTGCACCCGAGTGGCTCGATGTCGCTGCTTCAGATTCGTCTCGAAACGTCCAAATCCACTCGCAACCGATGCCGCCCACCCATTTGAGGCTTCTGGTGATCGAATGACACCTGCTCTGACTGTGGGCCGAGGTGAAACGTGAAGGTTACGGATGAACCAACTCCTTGAAGCAATCTCTTGGATCTCGCGCTTCTCCTTTCCGACGCGGAGATTTTGTTTCTTTTCTTTCTTTTGCAAATTCTTTTTTGGGGGGGAAGGGGGGGGGGGGGGGGTTACGGTGGTGCCAGCGGCGTCGGGGAAGGGCGGGAATCACCAGCTGGTCACTCTTGGCCATCAAGTACCCGTATGCTATATTGCACTTTATTGTACCTTGAGTCAAATACGGGGATGCGAGTGGGCAGTAATAGATTGCTCACCAAGAAGTTGCTTTCACGATCGGTAGGGCTTTGCAAATGATTATCGTCGACTTTCCAGGCGGGTGCCCGGTGGAGGCTCTCGGCTTCAGCCCGCGACCGTGTGGTTCCGATCGTCGTAAACACTGACAATTGAAGAATGAGACTCTGTTCAGCTGGGTCGGGAAGCCTCGCAACTTCTTGCCCGTCGGTCTTTCAAACAAACAAGCCGCGATCTGGACGGCATCTCCATCCGTTCGTTCTTGTGGCTTCTTTTGGGCGAAAGAGGCGACCCCTTCGACCGGTCTCCGAGCCCTGGTCTCACGTTTTGAAGAGAAGAAGAGACTACGAGATGAGCCACGTTCTCCCCTCCTCTTCCTACTCGTTGCCGCAGCCGTAGCCGCAGCCGGGTGGCCACGCTGCCTGCCTGCTGTCAACGTCAAGATCTCAGGAATGGGACGAAAAAGAATTGGGAGCAATCAGGCCGTCCAGCATAGCCCTGCGTTCTCTCTCGCGCACTTCGCGCTGCTCTTCTCGGCCACCCTCGTTTGGCGCTTTGGGCTATTCCTCTTGGTACGTGTATCACACCTCGAATATGTGACCCACCTTTAAGCCGAGAAGAGATGGGACTACCCATGGTCAACGGACGGATTTCGCAACGGTATACCCAGGAAAAGCATCGCCGCAGCACGAAAGGAGGGGAGAGAGATAGTTCCTCTTTCGCAGGCAACATGACGGCGTGGTATGGTAAGCCTCGCACTCGCAGGTTTCCGCGCTCGCAGGTTTCCGCGATCTCTCCCTCCCCCGCTTCGTCCCTTTTGGAGGTTTTTTTTGGGGGGGGGGGGGGGCTGCTGACATGCATGACCTGGCCCGTTGTCAAATTGCTTACCAGGGCATCTGGTAATGCTCTGTGAAACACGATCGCCTCTTCCAGAACCAATCCGGTCAGCGCCTAATCGTCCGACCTCTCATCTGTCTCGGCCCTGCCAAACACGGCTAGACGCCGTTTGTGAAAACTCCGAGTCCGCCGCCCCCGGTCGAGGGCGGACAGGGGTCCTTCGCCACCACCACCTTTCAACCATCCACATCCACTTTGAGCAGCTTCAGGGCCTCCTCCATGGTCCTCAGAGTTCTGTCCATTGGACTCGCTACCGGCCGCTGACAAGGCCTCGACCAACGTGCAAACTGCAGCCATGCTAACTAAGCCCCTGTCTCGCCTCAACCTCCTCCCCCTCCCCCTTCTTGGCTGCCCATACCGTCTGGTTTCTCCTCCTATGCTACCCTCCATCTGCCAAGAGAGTGCTGGCTCACGGCCAGGTCGCGACTCCGTCCAGAACCACAGCCTTGCGACAGGAGGTGTTGCAGATGATCTGAGAAGATCAGCGTACATCATAGGTGGTGGGCGTTTGAATACGTTTGCGTCGTTTCGGCCGTGGACCGCAACAGGTATGTATAAGACAGCCTTCGCGGCGTCGTCTCGTCTTCTAGGTTCCCCTTTCTCTACCGCCCATAATATCATTCACTTGTGCCTCCGCTCAACCAGTGGGCTTCCGTCGCCTTTTCGGCTTTTACCTTCTTCCTTCACTTCGTTCCTTAATCGTGCTGGGCACATTGAACTTGGTCTCTGCGAGACAAGATGCTTTCTTTCACGAACATTGTTGTTGGCTCCGCCATGGTGGCGCTGGTGAGCGGCCATGCTGCTATCCTTAATGTCCAGAGCGACCAGCAGGGTCCCACCGGTATTGGTTTCAAAGGTAAGTGAACAGGATGACGGGGAGTTTTCGCGATGGCTTCATCGCGGTGTTGCTGAGAGTCACCTTACTAACACGCGTCGTCAGTTGACCCCAACCTGGCCCGCAACTGCACAACTATCAACCCCTGCCAGCAGGACGCCACTTTGATCCGCGACGCCGAGATCAAGGCCAACACAGTCAACGAGTGCGGTCGTACTGAGATTGCCGGCAACATCGATATCGGCGAGAACACCGAGAACCAGCTGGCCGCCGGGCAGATTGCCCAGGTCAAGGCCGGCTCCCAACTCACTGTCACCATCCACCAGGTCAACGCCGATGGTGCCGGTCCCTTCGCTTGCGACTTGGACCCGACCTCAAACGCCATGGCCGCTACCGGTCAAACCCCCCTCCAGGTCTCCAATAACGTCCCCGGTGTCAACGGCTTCTCCCAGGCCAAGGCTCAGCAGTTCAACATCACCGTCACGATGCCCACCAATCTTAAGTGCATTGGTGCCTCCACCGGAAACATCTGCACCGTCCGCTGCCGTAACAACGCCCTTGCCGGTCCATTCGGTGGCTGCTTCCCCGTTCAACAGATCGACGTCACCCCTAACCAGAACACTCCGCAGAACATCCAGACCGCCCAGGATCTCGAGGGTATTCTCAACAAGCAGCAGCAGAACGCCGGCGACCTCCCCGCCGCTATCAAGGCCAACCAGGTCGACGGTACTGCTGAGGGCAAGGCCGCAACCGAGGCCGCCAACAAGCTTCTCGGTGTCCCCGATGTTGTGACCAAGGAGTTCCCCGCTTCCAACACCGGTCCGGGAGCTAACGCTGGCGCCGGCACCGACAACACAGGAAACGCCGGTGTCGCCAACAACGGCAACACAGGCAACGCCGGTGACGCCAGCAACAGCAACACAGGCAACGCCGGTGACGCCAACAACGGCAATGCGAACGCTGGCAACGGCAATGCCAACACCGATAACAACATCAACAACAATGCGAACACTGCCGACACTGGCAACGGCGGCCAGGGCCGCAAGCGTGCCGTCATGCAGAAGCGTGAGGAGAGCAGCGGACTTAGATGGGCCAAGCGCTACGTCGTGCCCGGAGCCGACATCCAGCCCGAGGTTGCCCCATGAGAGGGGCTTCGCATTGAAGTTTCAGCTTCTACAGCGTGCTTCCTCTCTTGTCTTGACGGTGTGGTTCCCTCATAATCTCATAATAAAAAAACCCCTTTTCACACGCAATAAACACATCCGGAGCTCAAAATTTGTCGATGGAAAGCATTCTTGCTTGTGGGGCGTTTTCACTACAAACTCGTTCTTCTACCTCCTGTGTGTAAACTTGTAAAAAAAATTCATAGCAATGATTTGATGTCAAGTCTGCGTTGTGCCTGGCTCTGATCCATGATGGTAACGTGATGGCATGCGTCGGGGGGCCGAATGCTCACGAGAGGCTTCACTGAGCCCTAACAAGAGTGTGAGAGTCTGAAAGAGCGAGTGCGTCGCAAGGATGGGTATGTCTGGATTTTTCCCGATGCGGTAACCCGGAGGAAGAGCGCGGCCGAGCTTTGTTCAGTCTTTATTTTGTTTCGGGTTGAAATCCGACCACAACACCTCCCAAAAGAGACTTTGACGTTTCTGGGCGGACTTTGAAACCAGGGTGGTGGAGTCGTTGGTTTTTTCCCTTTCGTCTGTCGTCCTATGAGCAGTTGTTTCCCTTGGTCTGTTGGAGCAGTCCCGTGTTGAAACGCATGGATTCTATGGATCGCAGGCGAGGTCAGACGGATAAGGAGCGCATGTCATATGATTAGGCCGCGTAAGAGGGCAACGGCTCAGTCTTACAAAGCGACGCAGGATAGCGTGGGGATGGGTTTCTAGAAGTTCGTTGCGACTTTTTACCTTTCGGCCGGAAATGAGTAAGTGCCCATATTTCTCCAAGTAATTGCACTGATGTCGTCATTCTCCTTGTGTGGCCGAGTCGAGTTTCACGAAAAGACAGGGATAAGTTTTTCGCGTTTCTCCGACATGCTTTTGGTCCTATCCTTAGCAGCATGCACAAATCACCGACTTGGCAATGCTTCGTCGGGTTATAAAATCAGACTCCTGCCCACCGTGAATGATCAGCCGTACCAGCAAATGCGCTGCGAGAAGCCCTCTTCTCTTCGAAGAGGGATAGCACGACGACCCCAGTAACGTTTCTCCAAGGTTTGAAAAGATGCCCCCGGTGCTAAGCCTTACGGGCGGGCACCAAGCTCATTCGGATCCGATCCCACGCCTCCGCTAGCTGATTGCATCTTACATGGACAATCCTGTGAGAGTCAACTCGGCCGTTCCGGCCGCCGACCTATCAGCAGTCATAACGCCTGCTTATCAGAGATACCGTGGCGCAAGAAAAAGTATCAAGTATCTTGCTTTCCATATGTTGCTGAACAAGGCGAAGAGTGAAAAGGTGGGATGGCGCACCCGCCCGCAACTCTTGTTGAGAGTTTCCTCGTACCTGGCCGGTAGCACAAAGTCAATGGCGTCCCGCACGGCCTCCAGCCTCCGCGGACAACCATTACGGATAATGTGTTCCTTTCTCTCCCCCAAACGAATCTCATCAGGAACATCAATAATCATGATCGCTTTTCTCGCGCATGACGAGAACGGTCTCGGCGAGCACGTATCCGTCTATGCCTTCTCGAATATTCGTTTGGCCACCGGATGTCGCTCGGCGTCTCAAGTTCTCTTTCCTTCAAGTCAATGTTTCAATCGGTTCTTCGACGACAGACGTAGGGAACCCGGTAAGGTGTGCCGACTCGACGTAAAATGCACGGCGCACCCCAGCGATCATGTGTGTGTGCCAATACATGTGTGATGTTCCTTGACCTTACGTCAGCATCTTTAATGCCGTTTGATCGCCGCGCTATGATGCTGTTTTGTTTTTTGACTTTAAACTATTGACACGGCCATGTTCAAACGGTTCAGGCGCGAAACAAACGACGCCGGTTTTGGCTTTGTGGTCGCAGCATGACAAAGAAACTGACAGTGCGGAACATGAGTCTGGCAAGATTTTCGTTGTAGCTTGCTGCCTGTGTCACATGTGCCTGCCATCTCGTGACCACTAGAGTCAGGCCTTGCAGATGCATCCAATATAATGCTCGTGGCCGGGCCTTGGTGGTAGGAACAGACGGATGCAAACTGCGTTGACATTGGTATTGACCGTGTCAATGTCCTTCAGGAACAAAACTGTGACTGACCCCGGCAGAGTCTTAAACCGCATCAACCGGGCTTCGCAATTCCAAAGCCAAATTTGAGAATGCCATTTTCCTTATAATTATTGGAGTTTGATATCGGTGCGGCTGCTTCCGTTTCCTACAGTAGTCATGCCAGGCTCCACATTCGACATCCATGGATGAACAGACGGAGTTGCGGGGACGTTCATTGCGGGACAGCCCTCCAGTCAGTGACGAAGTGCTCGATGTGACTCTCCACATGGCACCTCCTGATTCATTAGCTTGATGTTGTGAGTGCCCAAATTATCGAGTTTCGAATGGAACAGGACTGGAGAAAGAGAAGTGAAGTCGAAATGGTATTCTCTGTCTGCGAATGACGGCAAACCGCTTGTCGGATCACGGCATCATTGTCGGAGGGGGCTGCAACTTGCATTTACCACCGCCTCCCAGTGAACGGCCTCGGCGCGGAGGCCAAGAACCAATAAGAAACCGACGAAAATTGCACAGCGCTTGCCAGGCGATCATTGGCGCTTATAGGCGATGGGGCGTTGTCATCCGTGATGCTAGGTGTAGGTCTTTTCACGCGTCAATTATGTGCTGAAAATGTCATGTGTATTCTCCAAGTTCTCTAGTATATGGATTCCCACTAAAATTACCCCTTAATATAGGTACCTATAATCCGGACCTATATCTAGGTAGATTTTAATTTAAATTAGTATATATCTAGTTTAATATGCCCCTTGAGTTTAATACTATAATAGATTAAACTAGCTACTTATTATTCTATTTAAGAGTATTTATAATTATACTCCTATTGCCCTTATTTAAACCCCTTAATAAGTGGGAAAAAGTAATACTATTTATAAAGCTTTTTTATTCTCTAGTTTAATTCTCCTATATTATAATAGGTGTGAGCGGCTATAAAATGGAGATATAAGGTGAATATAAATATATAGAGTAAAAGTAAAGAAGAGAGTAATACATTAGAAGAAGTCTATTTAAGTAGAACTCTATAGAGTAAAGAAATATATACACCTACTTTAGACAGCTAAAATAAACTACATCTCTTATAATATATGTCTCTAGCCTTATAGTACATATAAGAGGCTGAATATATAATGCATATAGCGCTAAAGATATTAAGCACCTTCAGTGCCTAGAAGGCGTTAATAGCCTTCAAAGCATCCAACGCCCCTAGCGCGCTTAGCGCGCCCAATATGCTCAGATCGATAAAGGTTAGTAGTATATTCATTTCTGTTACTCCGTGCGATGCTCCGTAGGCCCCAGCCCCACCGCCGATATCCCGAGCCAGTGGACAGGCATGGCTCGACTTGGAAAAGAGGGCCAAAAGTTAAATATACTCAGGGGCAGAATTAGACGAATGGAATAGACAGGAACCTGAACTATGTTCTTAATGTGAACCAGGGCATCCAAGGTTAAAATTAAGCACTTTCTAGACAGCTGCAAGGTCGGGTACGAAATATCTTGCGCGGGAGCCAGCCAGCTGCGGAAGCGCTCGGAAATATCAGAATCGGCGCCAAAGCACCCGCCCCATGTTCTGTGACTTCACGGCACAGCACCATGTGGTGGTGGACTGAGTTGGAGATGAGAAAGATTGAGGCAGAAAAAACTAGCAGACTGATCCAGTGGATTGGTGTTTGATCTCGGAAAAGGATATGTCAACTAGAACGCGGGTGTGTCGTGCGAAGTCCTTTTCGCCTAACAAGCTACATTACCAACGCACCAACTATTGCCGCAGGTAAGGTGTTTGTGTTGGCCATATGAGGCCGTCACGACTCACATCCGTTCTCTGCAGCTCCAGTAACATATTACCCAGCCAATCGCGGGAACATCTGGACATGCAAGCGGAGGGCGGTGGCAGTTCTTCCGTCCAGGCGCCCCTTGCAGGGACCCCAACTTGGCTTTGCGATGTCACCTCGCTCTGGGATGCGGCAACATTTGCTTCTCCCAACTCGCTCATACCACCTCCGGTCCCCGCATCACGGTTCACCAGCAGGTCGGTCTTGGGGTAATTAATCAACCTGTTGCGGCCGGCTTGCCATCAGACAAATTGACAGAACCACGGTTGTGTCTTACGGATCGAGCGTTTGCCCAGAAATGCGTCTCCCAACAGGTAAGTCTTGGACCATGTTCGTCCAATCTAGTGAGCTTGGTGGGAGCGCAGGAAGACATCCGATCTTTTCGGCGCTCTGGTCCACACCAGAATTTCCTCATTCGATTAGATCAGAGCCCTGAATGATTGTTCCCAATTTGACGCATCACGACTCACATGGAGGAACCTCAGCAGCCCCTGGCCGGAAATTAGAGGGTTTGGGAGAGAGGCAAGAAATTGAGGGGCTCACCAGCACCATCTCATGATAGTTTAACCTTGAATGCTGCTGCTTCGAAATAGTTTTCCAAGGTCTATATAAACTGGTCGAGGCCGTCCCCCCAGTTCAGTCCTTGTTCTCTCTCATCCTTAGCCGCTTCGGACATTCTTTTCTGGCATTGCCTTTCGCTCTTTTCTTCAGACCATCTGAATTTTCACACTCTTTTTTTCCCATTCTTTCCCTCCTCCCTTCTTCATCGACGAACTCGCCGTCTCAAGTTTCACCATGTTGACCAAGGTTTCCACCATCGTGGCCCTAGCGGCCGCCGTTCGCGCGCAGCAGGTCTGCACTCTTAACGCTGAGAACAAGCCGACTTTGTCCTGGTCCACCTGCGCCGCCGGTGGTGCTTGCACCAAGAACAACGGTGCCATCACCGTCGATGCCAACTGGCGCTGGACTCACCAGACCAGCGGTAGCACCAACTGCTACACCGGCAACAAGTGGGATACGTCCATCTGCAGCACCGGCGAGGACTGTGCTTCCAAGTGTTGTCTCGATGGCGCCGACTACTCCGGCACCTACGGTGCCTCCGCCACGGGCGACTCTCTCAGCCTCAAGTTCGTTCAGCAGGGTCCCTACAGCAAGAACATCGGATCTCGCATGTACCTCATGGACAGTGCTGGCGAGAAGTACGAGATGTTCAAGCTTCTTGGCAAGGAGTTTACCTTCGACGTCGACGTCTCCCGCCTTGGTGTAAGTACAAGCCAAACGACCCAGAAGCTCGAGACACCTAGCTAACACACGCTGCAGTGCGGTCTCAACGGCGCTCTTTACTTCGTTTCCATGGATGCCGATGGTGGCGCTGCCAAGTTCCCCACGAACAAGGCCGGAGCCAAGTACGGTACCGGCTACTGCGACAGCCAGTGCCCTCGTGATCTAAAGTTCATCGATGGCAAGGCCAACGTCGAGGGATGGACTCCTTCCTCCAACGACGCCAACGCCGGTGTCGGCAACATGGGCTCTTGCTGCTCCGAGATGGACATCTGGGAGGCCAACTCCATCTCTACCGCCTACACCCCTCACCCCTGCGAGACCATCGGCCAGAAGAGCTGCAGTGGCGATGCCTGCGGAGGCACCTATAGCACCACTCGCTACGCTGGACAGTGTGACCCCGACGGCTGCGACTTCAACGGCTACCGCATGGGCAACACCACCTTCTACGGCAAGGGCCCCCAGTTCGCCATCGACACTTCCAAGAAGATCACCGTTGTTACCCAGTTCGTCGAGTCCGGTGGCGCTCTCACCGACATCAAGCGCTTCTACGTTCAGGACGGCAAGGTCTTCGCCAACTCCAAGTCGGACATTGCTGGCGTCGACGGCAACTCCATCACCACGGACTTCTGCAGCGCTCAGAAGAAGGCTTTCGGCGACGACGATGTCTTCACCAAGAAGGGCGGTCTTCCTCAGATGGGCAAGGCTCTCGCTGACGGCATGGTCCTGGTCATGTCTGTATGGGACGACGTGAGTGAACCCCCCCCCCCCCCCTTGTTCGTGATCAGACGTTAGCTAATCGTGATTCTCTGACAGCACCACTCCAACATGCTCTGGCTCGACTCTACCTACCCCACCGACAAGACCGGCGCCGGTACTGCCCGTGGCACTTGCGGCAAGGACTCCGGCGTCCCCGCCGACGTCGAGGCCCAGGCCCCTGACTCCACCGTCATCTTCTCCAACATCAGGGTTGGCCCCATCGGCTCGACCTTCAAATCTGCTGGCACTGCTGTGAGTAACCCCAGCATCCCACGGCATAAGCTCCCTGGGTGCAACTTCCCCTGGCATATTCTCTGCTTCGCATCACTCTCCTACCTTCACCCAAAAAGAGGCAGAAACCTCGTCATGTTATTTTTTACCGTGCCCTCCACCTTCACAGTGCTCAAGATCCATATCATTTCACGACCATTGCTAACGTTTGAACCATTATAGTAAGTACCCAGACGCCAAGGCTCGTTCCCAGCTCCGCCATCGCCGCGTCTCCGACTGCTGATACCCTTAGCTAAGAGGTCGGCAACGATGAGTGTTCTGCTTCTCAGGCATGGACATTTGGCTGAATCCGGATCTTCTAAATATTCTGATGTACATGATTTCATCCTTGATGTATATAGAATAGAAGATTTCCACGTTCCACCACGGAAGCCCTGATGAATATGAGTTTCTCGCCACCTTGTTGGCCGGTTTGTTCTCAGAATTCTGCGTTGTGGAGTACCGCTACTCATAGATCCAGCTTCCGATGTCAGTGGCACAGAAGCAACTGCAGTGTCTCGCACATTCAACGTATACATCTATATGTCGAGTCCCGTGGGGTAAAATGAGCCTTTGCGTGGGTGCTCAGCATAATACTACACTGGCAAGCTGGAAAAGCCTCACTGACGTCATTAAGCATCATGCTTCCGGATGGAAGAGAATCTGGGTTTTGCTACCGAAGGGCTCGAGTTGATCGAACATGGTAGAATCTCATTTAGAGCCGTAACCGAAGCTGCTCAAACCATGCTGCGGTTCTAATGATGCGTGAACATGCAGCAAGCAAGTAAGCTAAAAGTGAGTGAGTTGATTGGCGATGAGTGAGTGAACCGGCACTGAATCATCGAACTCATACTTAAACGCCCGTTATCATCATCACAGCCGACATGCGTAATTATAAAAAGATGGCTCATGACCATAGCAATTTTGCGCGCACATCCGAAGCAACAATGTCTGTTCCGTCGGCCCAGTCAGTGAGTTTCATACTTCTGCCTCCGCGGTGGCTGGTGCCGTTCACCTGCGGGCGTCAGTCATGAGTGGGTCGCTCAAATGCTCTGCCTGTGATGAGCAGGCTGCAGCAGTCCATGATTCACAGGGGCGCAAATGGTTGCCGGCGCTAAGCCCAATTAGTGGATAGCATATGATTTTAGTTTTTACGGGAATGAAGAGCGCTGACACTCAACCCTTTCATAACACCGCATTTCTAGAGCTTCATCGCAACACGTGCACCGCGTCTCGCTCACCAGACGACTGCAATACTTTGATCCACATTCCATTTTTACCGAGAGCGTCATCTGGTGATCTCTCAACTACAAGATGGGAGAGCCAATTGCAAGGGGGGCCTCAAGCGAGAAGCCGGTGTTTTTCTTGTGAGTCAAAGATTGCCACTCATCAGGAAATGCATCATCAACTCACATTTATGCGCCTAGTGACATCGACAACTGCCTCTATTCCCGCAGTACGTTACTTAGACTGAACTGTATTCTTCTTCTCTTGACAGGCACTAAAACAATTTTCGCCAGGCCATAAGATCCACACCTTGATGGCCAAACTGATCGATGAATACTTCATCACAAACCTGTCAGTACAGGCCGAAGAGGCTACAAGGTTGACACATGAGTACTATACCCTGTACGGGCTTGCTATAGAGGGCTTAGTGCGACACCATCAGATCGACCCGCTTGACTTTAATGCCAAGGTCGACGACGCGTTGCCGCTGGACGAGATTCTCAAGCCGGACGCAGAACTGCGCGAGCTTCTGCAGGATATTGACAGAGACAAGGTCAGACTTTGGCTCTTCACGAACGCATATGTCAACCACGGGAAGCGCGTCGTGAGACTCTTGGGCATCGATGACCTGTTTGAGGGTCTGACGTACTGCGACTACGCTCAGCTGCCGTTTCTCTGCAAGCCTTCTAAGGACATGTTTAGCAAAGCCATGAAGGAGGCAGGAGTCGACAATCCCAACGACTGTTATTTTGTTGGTTGGTGCACCCGTTTCCTCTTCTTCTCCTTTAGCTGATGCTGACGAATTTTGAAAGATGACTCATACGCCAATTGCAAAAGTGCCGAGGAGCTTGGGTGGCATGCTGCGCATCTGGTCGAAGAAGATTTGCCAGTACCCGAAGTCAAGGCTTCGAAGTACCAGATTCGTCATTTGCGAGAACTTCGCAGCGTCTACCCGCACCTATTCAAGTCTACTCTTACAAGGACTGAAGGTGACCCGTGAAATCAAGGGACTCATGCGACTCAACCACGACTGGGGCTGAATATAGGGTAAATTCGGAGTAGAGGTTGTTAGACATTGTTTAAAACAATAGAGAATTGTTCGAGCTTACTTCAACGCGACGCCTCATCCGTCGAAGCTTTTTATAAGGCCATACTTCGTACTCCAACTTCGCATGCACCTGTCTCAATGGTTGTTGTACTCTTCGCACGGAGAAATACACGCATTGTTTCAGTTCAGACGGAGCGCTGCCCCAAAAAAGTGCCTTGCCCTACTTAGTGTTGGCCAAGTTCGGCACTTCGTTTTACTATCTATCATAATGCGACTTGACGCTGAATTGAAAAGCGCTCAACTGGCTAACGTCAGAGTCGCCAGCCGATCAAGAGCACGAAGATCCATGGCCTTCGTTCTAATCAATTAATATCTTACTGGCTACGATATTTCCTTTGTCGCATCCACCATATTCAAAGACAATGACTAAAAACGGACTGTCTCCACAGTGATGACTCTCTCACCGTGACTCTCATCGTTGAGGGCCGAGGTCTCCGCCCCGCAACCGCCGATGACATCTGACGACGAGAGACGTCAATTGCGACTGTATTATCATTGAACCGAAGCCCGTCGCCCTGCTCGCCCCCGAGTCTTACCGCCTTGCAGACGAACGGTACCAATCAGCAAATGCAAAGAGCAACCGTCGGCCGAAAAGAGTGAGCCGCCGCTGCCATCTCACCGGCCTACCTCGGACGCGGGCTTCCTGGTTAAGCTGGGCTACGGCACAGCACCCATGTGTCATCACAAGATCCCTCCACATCAGCCATGTCCCAGAAACCTACAAGCTTCGCTTGCGACCGGTGCACGGCGGGGAAGCGGAAAGTAGGTCCTCCCATTCCACAGGGCTAGCAGAGTTCGCCAAAATGATCCCTTCTCCTCCTTCCTGAACCCCATGGGGTCGAGGTCCATGCTAGTCTCGTGAATTACCATGGCTGACGACATCCCTTCGGTAGTGCGACGCAGCCTGGCCTGCATGCTCGCTATGCAGTCGGCAGAGTAGGGAATGTGTTTATACAGAAAAAAAGCCGAGGAAGTGCGTCAGCAACCCAGCTACCGTCAATGATTTAGGGAAACCATTTGGACTAACATGTGTTCAGACGCAAGTCCTGGGATGAGGATTATGTCAGAGCACTTGAGGCCCAGGTACAATCGCTTCTCTTGGCTCTAGAAAGGCAACAACAAGGCTCCGAGAAGGAACCGGCACCACCACTGTCTATGAGTGAACACGCACCGCCACCACCAGAGTGTGATATACTCCCAGAGGGTCTCAACTAGGCCGAAGCCGCTGAGATTGCCAATGTCATTGCCAATGAGAGCTCGACCATCCACTTCCGCGGTGATTCAAACGGTGATTCAAACGACACAACATCCATAAGCAAAGACGCCCAAGGTCAAGAGAGGTCTCAAAGAGCCATGGACGAACTATGCGTAATGCTCTGGAGGACTAACGTCGGCGACGGCGTAACCATAATTAACGACCCCAACACGGGATCTCGGTACAGCCTTGAAGCTCCGCATCAACTTGCCTCCACGACCCAGTTCGGTCCGCCATAGAATGTCCTCGCTTATTGTCAACAAGAGGGTCTCATACACGAGATGGTCGAAACCTTTTTGCAGAAAATCAACAGAGAGCACCAATTCACGCCAGACACGACGGCGACCTTTCTTCAGAAATATCCGTATCAAGACCCCGACGAGACCTTCCTGCACAGCTGTATTATCGCAACAGGCACAGCATTCTCTCTTAGACCTGATGCGATGAAAATTGGGGACACGTTCGGCCAATTTGCAGAGAGTCTGGCATTCACATGCTGCCGACAAAACCCCACCGTCAAAGTCATCCAGGGCCTCTCAATGATGTCTTGGCGGTCTTTGGCGCTTGGTCGCGATCATTTTGGATAGATATTCATCTCAATGGCCGCGGGCATATGCGTACACCTGAGGCTTCATGTCATGGCTCTGGACGAGTGCGAAGCGAGAAAACTCGAAGCCAGCGAGGAAGATATTCGAAGCTTTTGGATGTTCTACATCATCGATCGCACGGCCATCTCCATCCTGGGCCGCAACTGTGCCTTACCTTGGCGGAGAGTCAACGTCCCCAGCTTCGACGCCACCTTCGAGAGCGCAACAGCCGACCTGGCACAAAGATCGTTTGCATGGCAATGTAAAATGTGGTATCTCTTTGATCAATACATGGATCAAGTGTAAGTCTTCTGTCCCGCACCCTGTAAGTCATGTTTCTCTAAATGAAGCCCTAGCTTCTCAACCGCTTTCGAGTCTCTCCCCATACCCCAGCAACTCCGGCGTACTGGTAGCAAGTCAAGACGCACTCACGCATTCTTCCGATCTCGAGATAATCGGCTCCACTTGACTGGAGACTCAACAACCAAGCCCGTCATCATTTTCCATCTGGCGTACCAGATGACGATACTCATCACAATGCCGCCGTTTCTCTGCATATTCGCCACAATATCCCGGACATCATCTTCCTCACCTAGCAACACCACAGGACAGAACTCCGAGTTCATGCTCCTCGTACTTCGTTCTCTGACTGCAGCGGCGACGCGACATCACGCCTCGTGAGGACGTATCGATGAGCACATGGGTTTGGAACTCCCGCCAACCCGGTCATCATTCACCACCTGCTTAGCGCAGCTATCGTACACCTTATGAACGCAACGAGCTGGACACCTGCCCTTCGTCACCAGAGCACATACTGGCTTCGACAGTGCTTGGAGCTATTGTGGGAACTGCAAGTGGCTTGGCCCGTCCGCGCCGTGAAGAGCATCAGGGTCATTTGTGTTTTGGCCCAGCGTTGGGGTGTCATGCGAGCGTTACCGATCGAGTTCAACTACCACATCGAGTCGACAGCATCAGAGGCCGAGAGAGACTTTGGTGAGAGTAGCACGCAGAATGAATCGGTCAATGATCCCAGTAATGCTGCCGGGAACCAGGTACTTTTGGAGTACGAATGGGATGCGTACGGCGCGGCGTCTGCGGAAGCACAAGTGGATTTCGGCGCTCTAGATATGAACTCATTTGCCTCCTTGGGAACGCTGGACGTGTCTGGCCTTGGGGGAGATCGCGCACATGCTGTTGGGTCCGTCGAGTTTCTACAAGCGTTTCAAGGGTTGGCAAAATTGCGAAGACTTCAGCTGGCTTTCGGGCAGTAACGTGTGAGTCGTGGCGCGGACATGTCGCGGATTTAGACAGCATATCAAAATCGCGTGACAAAAGTTAGCAGTGCGGCTTTTTCTGGTGATGCTCAACAGCCCAGCACTTGAAGGATGTTCGGTATTGCCTGTTACTTCAAAACTAAAACTCCAATGCGGCCCTGTCTGGTTGTTCACCGACCGAAGAAATATTCAGAGTACCAAAACGGGCTCATCCTGATTTGGATTCTTTTCGCCATCTCCTTGCAACCTTACAACCAGCTTGATCTCATTATCCGCAGAGAGCCTCATCAAGCCTGGTCGGCTGTAGTGACCTGTGCAGTCCGCAAACATTTTCGTTCTGTGGATCATATCCATGTCTAAATCGGCATACAGGATCGTCTCAGTAGTCTCGTCGACAGGCTCTGTGAGACGTCGGCCGTCCGGGCCGAAGATGGCGGAAGTGCCACCGCCTGGAGTGTTCATGATGGCACCCCCGGCACTCTGATGTGTCGCGACTCCCTTCTCGGTGATGAGAGCAGTGCTTTGAAGCACGAATGCGTTGGACTCAATCGCATATGTACGAGAAAGTGTCTGACATCCTACTCCGGTGGTCAATTGGTGCTTCATAATTCGAGGCTACTAGCAGAAGCTAGCCATGCTGTGATCACCAGTGCCACAAACCTTCGGCGCTCAAACCTTCGGCGCTCATGGACCGCATATCGGGGCCACCGCCGTGTGGGGGTAAAGCTCGGCCATGCGGCGACGTGAATCTCCTCCTTTTGGGCAATGGTGTTGAATTTCAGGAGGGGCTGGATATGCTCCTAGCACGCAAGGGAGCCAACACGCGCGAAACCGAGGTCAGCCACGCTCTTGAGGCAGTGGCCTGAAGCATCGCCAAAGACGGTTCGCTCCATGTGCGTCGGTTTCATTTTGCGGCGGTTGACCTTGATCTCGCCATCCTGGCCGATCAAGGCTTGGGCGATGAACAGGGAGTTGTTGTCGTTTTCGGAGAAGCCAAGGGAAATGGCGACGTCGTTATACCTTGCACAGGTCTGGATGGCTGCCATCTCCGGGGAGTCGAGGGCCATGGAGTTCTTCATGTAGCGGACGTTCAAGTCGAAGTCGATGAGACGAGACCAGATCCAGCAAGGATAGCCCGGGATCCAGCATTAGGGAAACGCAATCAGCTGTGCGCCGTTGAACGCAGCTTCGCTGATGAGCTTGCATGTCTTCTCGACGGCAGCCGGCAGGTCGACCCAAGCAGGTTCAGCCTGAGTGCAGGCGACTTTGACTGTGCGAGTTGCTATGATGGTGCGGAAAGAGGGGGAAAATGGAGAATGGCACGGAATCAAGCGAGATCTGGGGTATTTTGACTTCGACAAGGCAATACAACTCTGTTCAGCTCCAGGAACGGACGATGGCTACGCTTTATATCCCTTGGATGAGCCCCTCGAGTGTTGCAGGACGCGACCGGGAACTGGTTTTTTTTTTTTTTTTTTTTTGGGTGATACGGATCTTCTCAGAATTCACCAGTCAAACGTCATTGTTGATGGTTATTGGCGAGTCATATGATAGCTATGCCTGCTTGGTCACGATATTAGGCATGCCCAAGTGGCTTCATTCCATTCGCTTCCAAAGTCGATTGACATCCCACCGCATTACGCCGAGGAGCTACGGATGCTATCTGCGACTGGTAGTCTCCACTAAGTTATCGCGGGGCAGGAGATGAACTGCGCGACCACGGCTCATCAACCGGATGCGGGCCGCAAACGTCCGCAACGTTATCGCGTTGTCGGCCCCGCAAACCGGGCGGAGTCTCTATCACCGCAACTTATCAGGGTCTTTGTCATTCCCTTCCTCTTCTTACCTTATTTCCCCAGGTGGTGCTCCTGAGGCGCGCTTATACGAGGAAGGAACAGGAAAGTTCAAGGCGTTATCATGGTTTCGCATCCTTTGATGGGGTCTGGGAGTTGATGGCCTTATCAACTTTTCTCGCGAGACTGAAGCCACGAATCAGCTCGGTCGCGCAATCTCAACTCCACAAGTCCCTTCTTCCAGCGCCTCCACGAAAACGTTGAAGACCTCGGCGACTTCTCCTTTCCCCATGAACGTCAGACACCGCATGTCACAGTTCTTACAGAACAGGTAGTGCAAGTCTTTCTGATAGACCTGGTAGTCGCCGAGTTCTTCATGCGGAACGAGCGGTTTGAGGAGTAAGAACATCAGGAGAGGACGCAAGACCCATATGGAAGAACCCCGCCTTTTGACAAGTGGTGCAGTTCCATCTATAGAAGTCCTGGTGCGATCGGGAAGCCTTCTCCTTCGGCGGGCGTGGTGGCGGTATGGTATGAGATACACGATGAATTGCGTCTCGCCGCAGTGACAAGAGCCTTTGAACGGTCGTCGAGTTGGCGTAAGGTCTGCCATGGTTCATGTCACTTCGGCATTTTTTGTCGTTTGTTTTTGACAAGATGTCTGCGAAGCGGGGAACCTGAGTGGGTGCGCCCTTGTGTGACATGACGGGAACACAATAGTCCAATCGTTCCTGCATGTCGCAGCGCAAGCACCAAAACGAGCATTCAAGTCTATGGATGTATTAATTCGGTCGTGGAAGCTAACGTAACCACGGCTCTCCCTTCCACCCCATCAAGGCGATCGCGTCCCAGTGAGTAGGTAGACCAAAACGCCAGACACGCCGGGTCTCTTACCATGGGATTGGTCCGTGTCTATTCGAAAATGTTGAAGTGACGCCGTCTGGGCCCAGAGTAGCCAACTTAACTGGCTGGATTGAGCCCAGAGACGCCTCATCTTCTCCCCGGTAATCGGTCATGTTGGTAGCGCAGTACCCAGGACAACAGGTGTTGAATTTCCAGGAGCTATCTCCACGATATCGGGAGCCGAATGTGAGACAAGCGTGGTTAAGAGCTGCTTTGCTGGCACCGTATTCCATATAGTCTCGCTTGGGGCCGAGGTTTGAATCTGACCGAACCGCCAGACTGCCGAGACCAGAACTAACAAACACTACACAGCGCGTCTTGGTCGAACTTTTCAGTAAAGGAGTGAACGCGTCCGTCACAGCAATTGCACCGAACGTGTTGGTGTCGAACGTGTCCTTGAGTCGCTGCCGCACGGGGTCCTCCGGATTACCGCGACCGTTGACGCCGGCGTTGTTTATCACAGCGTCGATCCGACCGTACTTCGACTTGACCTGCTCTACCGCGGCTGCTATGCTGTCATCGGAACTGACGTCAAGGACCAATGGCTCGACGTCCAAGCCGGCAGATTGAAGTTCGGCCGCGGCTTTCTCGATGGCTTCCTTCCGGCGACCAGTCATGTAGACGTGATAATCTGGATGTTCCGAAGCCAAACGCTTTGTGATCTCGTATCCGATGCCTTGGTTTGCACCTGTGACGAGTGCAATTTTTTTATCTGCGGACTCGTCCGCCATCTTAGTCGTGAGTAGATTCGTACCTGTTTTCGGTGTTAGGTTTCGGAACGTTCGGTCTTAACATTAATGAGAGACAAACCTGGGTGAGAACAGTACCAAGCAAACGAGGCGACGGAATCTTATAAGATGGCCTAACAATACTAAAAGCACACCCAGAGCGTGTGAATAAGAATGATTCTTCGGCGGGCTTCGCGGGCAGTGTGGTGCCCGAGCCCGCTTCACACCACCGATTGAACCTTTAAGCTTGGAGATCCTAAAGAACGTGACCTACCAAATGGTCCGTATTAGCAGTATACGAAGAAGCATAAGAAAGCTTATGCAGGGATTATAGGAGAATGAAAAGGGCCCGATCCTCGATAAGACTTTGGACGTTGTTTCGACGAATACTAACTAACCCTTGGGGACACACCTTCACTGGGGATAGATAGTGTTTCTATCGTCCTATTGTATATACGTCTGTGTGCTACAGCCGCAAGCATGGGAAACATCAGCAAACCATTGAAACGATAGCCAAATTGCGTCGTTGCTTCAATTGAAGGACTGCGGACATTGACTTCGCCAGGGTAAAAACTGTTGGTTCTTGATTTGCTATTCATACTCTGAGTACCTCCTGGAATATATATAGCTGTGGTCGATCCCTAACCAACGCAGGTCTTCAGCCTCCTGATTTCAACATTACACTATTTATACTTGGGCTTCAAAAATGGATAGAACCCTCAAAAATCAGGGCCCTAACCAGGGATTGAACCTGGGACCTCTCCCATGCCATGTTATCTGTCGACAACCCTAAGGGAGAATCATACCGCTAGACCATCAGGGCGAAGCAAGCGAAATACCGCTGCCTGTTGAGTGGGGTTGGAACAGTGTTGTTTGTGAATCCAGAGCAGCGGAGCGTCGTGAGTGGATCGAGAAAGGCAGCATCAGGGACGCAATCTCCCGATCAGTAGTTTGAGTTGGGCCACAAGGCTTCAGATGGAAAAAAATAAATTGAAATGCTTCGAGAAGAAGTGTTTATTAACCAGACTCAACTCTAACCCAGAATGCTGTGCCAATATGCTCTGCCGCCACACGAATATGCGACCGTCTATTTGATGTAATCCTTGCCGAGTGCCCACTTCGACTTACCGTGGCTCTTCGGCCAAACACCACTCTTACCGGGCGCAAGGATACCGTTGGGGTCCAACGTCTTTGATGCCCTGGTTCAGCCGGCCTAGTGCATGGTTGTTGAAATCATACGTGTCCGCGACCTGATCTATCAAGGCGACGTGAGTTCGGAACTCTCCCCAACCATTGTCCGCACAATCTTGGATCATGGTCCGGACGAGCCACTGCGCACGGCGACGCATGTCGGGATCCTCCCGGTTGTAGACGATGCATACAATGTTGTCTGTGCAGCCACGTGTGAGCAGGAGTCATACAGTATACTTAATGCTGGCCAAAGTCGCCTAAACGGTGACGGGCTACTCACGCATTTCGCGCATTCCGATGCTCAGGATACCGAAATAGTCAAGTTTGGCCTCTGCGAAGCGCGTCTTGGCCATCTCATACTGCATTTGGGCCGACTTTCCATCGACCCTGGAGATGGGTGAGAAGGAGAGGAAAGTGCTGTTAGGGATCCAGCTGGTCCCATTGTCAGTGGTTACAGGAACAAACACCTCCCGGGGGATACATACTGGTTCAGCCACCTCAGCTCATCCCATGTTGGAATGCCCTTCATAGTATCGGCACGGCAGTGCAGAGTACTGAACTCCTCCTTGCGATCCTCCAGCAAGAACCAGCGGCTACCGGGCACCTTGGTCATCTCACGTTTAGTGATCTCAAGATGGGCCTTGCGAATGGGATCCGGGCCGTAAGCGGCTCCAATGTACACCCATCTTCCCAAATTGACCTTCTTGGCCGCAGCATCGAGTTGTTCCTCAGTCAGCGGAACGTCAAGACCTGCGTCGGTATATGCTATGCGAGGGTGGTAATGGGCGGCGTCTAGAGTGATATGACGAAGACTGGCAGCATTCTGTAGAACCATGTTCTGAAGCGGTCAGCTGGAACTCAACAAGTATGCAGTGACTCAATACTTACTACACGCAGCGGGCGAATGATATCAACAACGGCGGCCAGGTCTTCGTCTTTCTCGTAGGTAAACATGAATGGGGTGAACCCTGGGGCAGCAGGCATAAGCTGCTCCTTGTCAGACGTACTTTCCGAAAGGGATTCAGAAATATGTCAAACTTACCCACATGCCCATCTTGGTGATGATTTCATTGTTAATTTGAGAGAAAATTCCGTCATTGATGGGTCCGAATCCGTATGGAAACAGTTGCCAGCACTCGTTATGTTGCTGGTCTTGAGGTGGAACGCCCTGAGCAGCCTGAGCCCGACCCTCAGGGCTTTGCATTGCCCCCATTCCCGTGCGGACAACTTCACCGTTGGCGAGCACAATCTCCATGCCGCAATGCATCATCCAGTAGTCGCCATAGGGAGTGAAGCCAACTCCGTGATCCAAGGCGTTTCCGACCATGGAATGGATCTCTAAGAGACATCTTGTCCTAACAGCCAGAAAACCTGCATTCCGATGACTCAACTGGTAGAGTCTAGCCTTTCACATGGATTCTCGTAGTCACACCCATGCAAATTGGCCAGAGCTGTTCAAGGATGGTGTTGTATCGAAGTGACGTTCTCATTGTCTTGCACCGGACATAGGTAGACGTACGCTCATGCCATTCCAAGCAGACGAGGAAATCTCATGGACAAAGTTGACGAATTAGGTGGACCTTGAGACCGAAGAGAATGAGTTACCTTGTCTGTCAATTCGATGAAAGCCCAGAAGAGTGAAGGGTGACATTCGCGGCATATTCCAACGCGAGTTTCGCATGATTCCAACCATGATTTATCGATCTTGATTCTATAAAACCAGCTGTGTGCTGCACGGCATTTTGGCTCGACACGTCCAAACGCCACACTAGTCCCTCTCGCATCTTCTAACGTCACTTCAACGCCGTGGATCTTTCACAATGGCACCAACTACTATTCACAACGTTATTAATGCCAAGCTTGAGGCACCTCTGAAGTCTCTCGGCGAGTATGATAGTCTTACTTCAGCTGTCAAAGACAGTACCATTCCTATTGATCCACCCCTAAGCCCCAAGCACCGATGGTGGTGGGATAGGTGTGCGCCGTTATTGAACACTCTTCTCACTAGCGCTGAGGGGTACACACCTGAGGAGAAGGCAGACCACCTACGCGTCTTCCGTGACGTTGTAGTGCCCTCCTTTGGCCATCCAACCCCGAGGCCAAAGTTCGCCCCCTTCTCACTTACGATGGCTCTACCTTTGAACCATCGTGGAACTTCACAAGGGGCGACGATGGTGTCATCCGCTACACCTTCGAGCCTCTCGGCGATTCTGCCGGTTCGGATGAGGATCCTTTCGCTGGGGAGATTGGCGCTGCCATGATCCCGATCCTCTCTCAGGTGTCATCCGGCGTCGACATGCGCTGGTACGAGCAGATCTTGAAGAAGTGGTTCGTCACACCCGAAGAAGCTGCGATTGCGCGATCCAAAATGCCGTCATTCATCGAGCGTGTGCCGCAACTCTTCCTCGCCTACGACATGAAGCGCTCGCAGCGCACCCTCAAGGCATACTTTTTCCCCGTTCTGAAGCACTTCGCCCTCAACGTCGCGACCGAGAAGCTTGTCTTTGACATTATCAAAGAGTTGCTACCTTGTGGAGAGGAGCTTGCCAAGGTATCCGAGAAGCTTCGAAAGTACTTGGCAACGTGCAAGGAGCCGTGCCCGGTTGAGATGATGGCCATCGACTGCGTTGAGCCCAAGAAAGCGCGCCGTTAAGGTCTACGCTCGGACGACTTCGAATTCAAAGGCGGTCCTCGCCGATGTACTTACTCTCGGAGGGGCCCAGACCGACGAGGCGACGATGAAGGGTGTTGAATATGCTGAGAAGGTCTGGCACTTGTTGCTCGATGAACCTGAGGGCATGACGGCAACACAGCGAAAAGACGCGAGGGATATGCAAAATCTCCACAAGGGGATATGTTTCTCGTTCAAGCTAAAGCAGGGCGAAGAACGCATCGACATCAAGGCTCACCGACCCTGGGGTCAGACTGCGAGGAGCGATGCTCAGACCATCCAGAACTTCACGCAAGCTCTGCAGACGGTTGGATGAGACGAGTCTGCAGAGGGGTTGTCTAGAGGAGCCCTCCAAACTGCGAAGCTGTGAGTGAAAAGCTTACCCAAAGCTACCATTCATTTCTAACCTAGTATTTTAGGCCTGGTCGAGACTACTCCAAACCCGGTGGACTTTCGTACGTGTCGGATAACTACGGAACAAAGGGTCTCTACATGTCTTCGTATTTCTCGCCAAAGGTCCAAGATAGCTAGGCTATTTCAGACTCGACATAGATTGTTAAGATTAGCTTCGATGGAGGAAGGTTTCTAGCATGATTCTCTATAGAGTTCTTTCGGTTTAGAATCTGTGAAAGGGTCGGGAGGATTGGAATCCCAGGCTGACCAGAGAACGATTATGGTTACACACCTGACCAAGCCTTGTGAAACTCCAAGCTTCGATCTCGTGCATAGATAGATATGGTTAGTGTCAGTATTCGCGTCAAGACCATCACCAGTGTCAGTGTGTTTAATACCCAATCACCTTCTTCCAACCTGGGCGTTGCTGCGAGCAGGCTAGGAGCTGACGGAATACATTCTGGAGCAGTACAAGCCGCAAAGAGCCATGAAGCTCGACTACGCTGAGTTTCAATTGATCATAGACGCTTAAACGAGCTGGCAATACGGACCTGAACAACGAAAAATGTCAGAACCGAGAGCTCCATTCTCCTCGCGTGCCATCGCTCTCGTTACCATAGAAGCCCCGACAAGACGCGGCATTGATACGGGTCGGGAACATCGCCCAATCGCCGCCCAAGACCTTCAGGATCTAATGGAAGAGCCGGAGCTGCGCCGGACGTGTCGAGACACGCGGGTAAGGAGTTACCGCAGACCGAAATGTCACGACGCGCGCCTGATGTCTTTGACACCTGTCTTTAAGCCAGCAGGGTACAAATGCCGCGTGTGCCGCTTGTGCAGCTGTCTTCACCCACAAGAAGCTATGACCTTGCCGGTGGACCTTGCGAAAGCGACTGTTCCGGATCTTCGAATGCGGACGCGAAGCAAAAGCCCGATTCTTTGTCAAGAATACGAACGACACAATACAGGGCTGAGATTGCAAGCTCTTCAAACCTCCCGAGTATCTGTTCCCTTGTCCACCACGATTTTTTGTAGCATCGGACACCTGCAAAGGGCAATTTTCTCTCCCTTGTTGGCCCGGCTTTTTGGCTTCTCAGACGTCGTTGTCCGCACACTGCATTGTCCGTGATCGGGTTGATGCTAGTGTCCGGCAAAGCCTAGGGCGTCTGCCAAATTGCCAGACATTCCCCATAAGGGAACTCCCAAGCCCTGCAGGTTCGTCTAAATTCAAGAAATGTCGTTGAAACTTCTCATTCGGTAGCATATCTTGTATGTGGCAGGCTGGTCACTCACTGGAAACATTCCGGAGAAGCTGGGGCCTACGTTCACAGTGGCGGCCGTGCTTCCGCTTGCGAAAAAGGGCCGGAATCACGGCTTGCTCTTTTCTAGAACATCAACTTCTTTAGCAGCCTCACCAGATTGTACGGACAATTACGACTGAAGCTAGCATAGCTGGAACCGCGGTATGGGCGTGGATGACCTGGCGTGCACTCGCGGAAGTCCGCGTAAGACGGGCAGGCAGTGGCGATCTGGACCGAATGCCGCTGGCCTGTCGTGGCTTAGCACACCGGGCCCCTGTGTCATCATTTTCGGATATCGTCTCTGTATTATGCTACAATGACTATCATTCCTTGAACCCGTATTGTACTTGAGTAAGCGTCTTGGTGAGCGGCGGGGTGTGTCTTCTGGTATAAAGGTGAGCGTCTTGGACCTCGCGAGAAGAAAGTCTGTTGAATCAAAATCTATACGACACAAATATACCATCCGTCAAACTCAGGAGCCGCGCGCCAAAACTGCCGCCATTCGAAGCTCAATCATCATTTCTCACCACACCCACACATCACCACCACAAACCCAAAAATGTCTGGTTCTCCCGCCGCTGGTGTCACCGAGCGCATGATCGTTCCGGTAAAGGGCACTGTTGAAGACTGGAAGGAGCCTCTCAAGACCTACCTCCTTGCCTTGAAGACCCATGACGGCTACCTTCGTACCAGATGGGGACCTTGGACTGAAAACGAGCAGATGCTTGACGTCATTTCCGGTAAGAATAGACGTTATCAGTCACACTTCAGCTACGCTAACATAAGATAACAGGCTGGAAGACAAGAGAAGCTCGCGATCGTTTCTTTGCTTCCCCGGAGGGCAAGGAAGCCCTGGAAGCTTTCAAGAAGGTCACCACTGGCGATATAAAGTCATACTTTATCAAGTTTGTGCCTTACGCACCGAGAGGCGCCATCGACTCTCCTATTGCGGAGGTTATCACCGTCAGCGGCTCAACCATGTCTGAGGAAGACATGAGAGCCCAGATTGATAAGTCCCGTAGCATTCCAGGCCTCAACGATCTTGCCAGTGGTCTTTCCGTCGAGGATGTCGATGGAGGTAAGGGTTTTGTTGCGGCCTTGGGTTGGGATAGCGTCGAGAAGAGCGGAGCGGCGGATAAGTCTACTTACTTTCCCTCTTCGGGCAAGGTCGAATCCCACCACGTCAACTTCCACTACCCTATCAAGGGCTTCTCTGTTACCAACACCCACTAAGTTGAGTCACTGGGGAGAGTTTTTGGGTTCATTAGACGAGTTGCAGGTCAATAGCGGTAGTCTGATGTCTAAAGAAGTTGGAATGACTTTGAAGGCCACACATGTTGTACGTCGAGAACTGAAAGTTAAGACTCTTTCTCGAACGTCAATTCGCAATCGAATTTAAACGATGTGATGATCGCCTACCACACCTTTTGGTACCGCTGAGGGAGTTGAAAGGAAAAAGAAAACCATCTTTTCTTTCCTTCACCCCAGACTAAGCTAAGGTGATCTGCCAAGCACATCTTCCCGTCCCACACCAGCATGGTCACAACGCGGACTTGTACGGCCGACGCAGCCCAAACATCGGATGGCCTGAGACATGAACAAGTTTTGGTTTGCTTCATATTACGAGAACACCGGCTCCCCCAACGGACCGCAAGCTTGGATCACAGTGTGACGTTGACATCGTGGATCCTCATGGACTCGGGGCGAGAGATGCAATCCCCCAGGCCGATAGGCCGACCCAATTGCGTACACCACCTCGATAGCAGGGGAAAGTATGAGGTGACGCAGCGGCATTTCAAGATCTGAAGCTTTTCTTCGTCCGGTGAAACCAAGATGGCTGACGCGAGAGGCTGTCTCTTCCGATCACTGCCACAGGAAACGAGGTTGGAGTGACGAGTCTGGAGTCATGCCGAACTATTGATAAGCAGGACACATATACATTTGACCAAAGGCGTAGTATAAATCAAACTCATTTCGCCTGATAAAAGTAGGTGCACATTCGAATCGCAAGAATTGGACTTCAAATCTGACATCAAAGTATTTAACAACATAGCATCCCAGATTCAGAAAGTTGCCATCGCTAGAGTAGGTTAGAAAGACTTTCAACACAATGAGTGATGCTGAGAAGTCAATAGGCAACTAGTAACGTTGGCAGCAATGTCTAGAGGGCGCTGATCAACGACGGATTTCAAGTGACTATGCTCACTCGAAAGGAGGGATCTTTCTCAGGGGAAGTCACTGTAAAAGTAGTCGACTACGCCTCATCTAACGCTATTAAAGAAGCCCTGAAAGGCAACGAAGCGTTTGTGGACTGCACTCTGGTTCAGGATGACACTCCAACACGTATGATGGATGCTGCCGCCGCAGCTGGGATCTACCGATACATTCCCTCAGACTTCAGTTTGGACTTCCACAACCCTAAAGCCCATACCTTGCCTATTTGGCTCAAGAAAGATGCCAACGACAAGTACCTCCTCAAAAAGTGCCAAGAGACCGGTATGACCTGGAGTATCATCTGCAATGGGGCTTTGTTGGATTTCTGTCTGCGAACCGGGTTCCTTAACATCGACATCTACAACAAGAAAATCGATTACATAAACGATAGAAACAATGTAATTCCTTAGACAACACTCGAGACTGCTGGGAAGGCTGTATCTGGAACCCTGTCGCACCCTGCTGAGACCGAAAATCGCAGAGTGGCCCCAGTCTACGTCATTCAGTCAACAAGAGTCAGAGGGAGATGGCCGATGCTTGCAAAGAGGCATTGGGATCCGGTGGCTAGCAAGAATCTCAGTCAAACATAGAAGAGAGATTTGCTTCAGCTCTAGAGAAGCTTCAGTCGGGTAACTTTGATTTGAGTGTGCTAGCAGATATGATTAGGTACGCCAACTCGAAACCCGACTTCTCGTCGCCGTAGAAGAAAGACGACAATGAGTTGCTTATTATCAAAGCCTTATCAGACTCCGAGTTAAAAGATTTAACTAAGGGACTTGGAGCAGACAACTACTTGTTAGCTCCTACCAGATCGTACAAATTGAGCTCAGATTAACATACAAGTGTTTCTATTGCAGGTGAAAAGGTTTCTGTGCGTATTATTGAGCTCTCGACAAGTTCTTCCACTCGTTTGTGCTGATGTGGGAATGTCTGACAGCTCATCAGTAACATCTCACAGCTGGAACGCGGGACGGCGTTCTCATTCAACCCAGATTGAGGTCATCTAGGCCTCTATTAAATCGACAATTCAGCGAAATACGAAGGGCAATGATTCCAAATCTCAGAACTTAAAGAAATTAACCACTTTCAAAAGTCTCTGTCACAAAGTTTCAGGACACACATATGTTGAGTCCTGCAAGTAACGTGCGACCATTCTAAGTCGACTATATAAATTGCCACAAACAAGTACTAGGTTGATCAACCTTCGCTATTATCTTTCCGCAGGACGGCACTTTGATATAGTAACACGCAGAAATAATATCTTGTTTATACGTCTTTGTTGCATTTAACTTTGGAAGAGCTAGAGATACTCCTTCCGGGCCAAATGAAAGAACGGCTCTCGACTTATATTTCCCTTCCGGTAAGCAAGGGGCATACTTACCTCATTAGATAAATTAACGAAATTAGTACTTTTATTATAGCTATATAAAGAGGATTATATTTGTTCCCACTTCCTGAGAAGAACCGGGATTTACTCTCTGTTACGAAGCAGACGAAGCAAGACCTGTAGTATAGATTATAATGCAGGATATAAGGCGGTTACTGAGACATTTAACACCGTGGTCTTCTAGTTGACTACTAAGTGAAACTTGTTTATAAGATATTTTTAAACGCAAGATCAGGCTAGGTTAATAGCGGCCTCTCTAATTGTTCTCTTTTCATCTTGGGACACACTCTCTCTGTTAGATAGAAGGGCGTGTTCAGCATTCAGATTATCATGACATTACATGTAGCAAAAATATGAAAGCATACGTCTGATGTTCACTATAATTTTAAAAGAAGTCTTCCGCCCAGTCCCTATTTGTAGACGACCATGGGTATAATATAAGTCTCGGTCACGCAAAACTGGGAGCAATTCGTATATCGATGCATTTACGACAACGTCCAGTGTTGGAAATTGGATGTCCTATCTCCTAGCCAGTATTGCTTATTCGCAAGTACCTAGTGTTAGTGATTGGTTTCTCTCTTTCACTCAATTGGAAATGAAGCTGGAAAGTGGTGTTTGTTCTTTGGGATCTGGCCTTTAGTTTTCATCCTGGTGTTACTATTTACCAAACTAGTCGACCCTCTAGATCACAATCACGAATCACATTCAACAGAAATGATCGGTCTATTGAATAGGATCAATATTTGCAGTCGTCGCTACCGAAATGAGAATAGATTCTGCCGCTGACGCCGACTAACGCGAGTCTTGATTCATGCGCGCCGCTGCATGACGTCTACGCCTCTTGATGATGGTTGGTGGCCTAACCGCTAGAAAGTTTATTGTCAGTGTGCGCTTCTCTGCCTACGACTATGTGACATTTCCGTCTGAATGTTCCTCGTTGTCATCGTTATATCCACGAGATGGTTCTTGGAACCTGTCTCGATAGAAATGATTCCTTACCTAATGATTGCTATGCGCTAAGTTAAGTATTGCTGTATATATGAAATGGGCGATAGAATTTGTTGTGCATGGCCCTTCGTAACCCTGATTTCAAGCCGACGGCTATTCCACTGCCCAAATGTTTTTCTGCGTCACGGATTAAGGCTTAGCCGAACGGACAAATAAAAGTTGAGGACGTCGCGAAAGCTTAGTCCGATTGCTTCGTACTTATTCCTTAGTGGTGTTCCTTGAAGCCTCAGGAAAAAAGTCCACCTGAGCTTCCCACAATGAATTGCCCGTCGTCGGAACCGGCAACAACTACTTCAGTACCTGTGTTCCGCAGAAACAGAGTCTTTTCCAAGGCAGATCCAATCGTTTCTGACGTTCAACTGAAACTTCTCCAAGCCCCTTGTTTATTTATATTCTCCTATAGCGAGAAGGCCTTCGCTCCCTCCTAGATTCACAGATCAGTCGTGGAGCCGGATTGTGGTCGGGTCAAGTCTCTGTGGTTCTGGACAGATGATCAATACTTTACATCATGCAACTAAGAAACATTATATTAGTAACGTGGCGTTTGGTTCCTTAGTGATATCTATTCACTTCACTTGCCTACGAAACATTCATACTACATAGGGCTAATTCGGCTCAGGAGATAAATATACCAGCAACGGTTAGTGAGCAATAGAGGACGTGCCGCTTTATATAAACAGCAATACAATGCGCTACCTCGACAAAACAGATACCAATAACCACATTCTAGAACGTGGCAAATGTATGTGCCGTATTAACTGCAAGAGTTCGGTCAACTCTGATCGAGGCAACCGGTCATATCCAGGCTACAGAAAGGGGCTGCCGAACATCCTTAAACGTTCAAAGTTCATGCAGACTCGCATTAAAGACTTGTGTGGCCGCGTTGTGACTCGTCTTCCTTACCCAGGGTTCTGGCTCGCAGCCGAGTCAGTGGCTAGACTCCGACGTTTGCGATCCCGTAGGTTCTCGCCGGCCGGCCTACACAGTAAATCGCACCATTTGGAAGGAGATTTAGACTTTTCCCGTGAAGTGACTACCGAACCTTATTTACTATGTCCTCGGACTAGAAGATGTTGAACAGTCCAGTCGTCGCCAGTATGCAATCGTGGAAGACATCCCTCTAAGCTTTGGTGCGGAGTAGGCCATCGTATCTCCGTCCCAACTTCCTTCAAACCTGTTCGTCGTGCTCTTCCTCTCCATGATGCATTCAAAGGGATCCGAACGAGCTACGCCGGCGACCATTCGAGTCCACTTCTTGTACTGAGAAAATGGCGGGCGAGACGGGGACCATATCGGTCTCGCAGGCGCAGGCGATGGTGATGATCGCTTTCGCCGCAACCGCGTACTACAATACGATCGAAACGTTCTTCTCCATCTTCAGCACGTTCAAGAGGCGGCGTGGGCGATATTTTTGGAGCATGATTGTGTCGAATACGGGGATTAACATCAACGTAATTGCGTTCTTGTTGCGATACTTTGGGTACTACCGTGGAGCAATATTTGCGTCGAGCATTATCATACCGATAGCATGGTATTCAATGGTGACAGGGCAGGCTATCGTGCTTTGGTCTAGGTATGTAGTTCCTTTCTTCTTCCCTCGAGCCACGCCTTTTACTCATTTTATCTCCCAGGCTACACCTCGTCGTTCACAGCCAGCGCAAGATCCGATTGATACTCGCGATGATCATACTCAACGCAGTAGCGATGCACATTCCCGAGACGATCATTTTCTTCCTGGCGAACTCGAACAATCCCGGGCAATGGGTCGGACCCTTCAAAATCTACGAAAAGGTCGAATTAGTAGTCTTCACCATACAAGAAACCATCATCGCCGGGTTCTTCCTTTACGAAGGCTACTACAGCCTCAAACCCCTCAGCGCCATCAAACCGAAAGCTGTGGCGAACATGGTGAGACATCTTGGCGGTCTATTCGCTGTCGTTTTCCTCCTCGACACGGGCCTGATAGTACTCGAGTACAACGACAAGTTCGAAGTACAGACCATGTGCAAGCCTTTCGTCTATAGCGTAAAGTTGAGGGTCGAATTCGTCGTGTTAAACAAATTGCTCTCGTTCACTCGAATGAGTACCTGCAACTGTCGAGGCCCGGAAAGCCTGAAGTCGGTCACATTGCCCGACAGCAACAACCGCACAAGAGTAGGCCAGGGCGTTGTTCTCGCAGCGCTTCCCGACATCGAACAAACCGGCGGATCTCTATCACCATTACAAACAATTTTCAGGGGTCACATATATAACGGAAGATCAACCGCTGGAACGCCCATACGCCTGGCCTCGAAAAATAGCATACTCAGCGTCAGAGAAGTGGAGATCGCGGCCGACGAAGAGCTAATTAAAGAGAAAGTGACGGCGACAAGCAGCAATGGATGAGGCGTTAACATTGGAGCAAGAGAGACTAATTGGATCACCAGCTGCTCATTCGAGCACAGAGAATCCTGATGGGCGGTTCCCGCCTTGGTTCACAGATGCTATTGACGTGTAAGTGCAAGGGCGGATATGACTTTGGCATCAGGAAGTTCCCTAAGTGCTAACAAGGCACGCAGTGTCGAGCACCGAACACCTGGAACTTCAAATCTTCCCAAGCCAACGCAAAGCTCTTACGCTACACCGGATTCAATCACAAAGTCCATAGTACGAGTTCGAAATAATTTCAATCGAATAAGCTAAGGGCGGGGCTTCTGAGTCCTGGGCCAATGGTCCGAATGTTTTTGCCAAAAACCAGTCCGACGACCCTGGGGATTATGCGAATCAAATCTGGGAGGTGCGTAGCTGGCAAACGGCGTGGGCATGGGGAAAGTGAAAACGACGAGGTCACGATTACCGCGGAAACGCAACGTATCGCCGACTTTTCTGAGCGACGCCACGACGGCGTAAAAGAAGGGAATACATAAGATGCGGGCTTGATATACAACTAAGGCAGACTGGGGGGGTTCGCTAACGATACCCGCGACTGAAGAAAAGCGTTCGTTATGAGATCACATCACTAATGTGTACTGACACAAATATGACTATCAAGATACCTAGCGAACACCGCCTTGCTGTGATTTGCGAAATATTCTAGCATCGGAAACCCGTCCATCATGGGTGAACATGGCAAGTTGATAAATACGTACAATGCCGGCGAAGGGGAGGAATATCGAACACTTCACTCGAGGCTAGCATAAGCCGTCGTCCCAAACCTTGAATTTGGAGTTTCCCCGGAGACTAAACTTCTCAACATATACAGGTTACTAGTGCCTGCCGGAAAGCCCAAACTGATGTTCGAGCCGCTGTATGATCATTGCTCGCAGTGGTTTTGTCAATCAGGGGATGTGCCAAGACATGGAAAGCACGCGTCTTCGTTCGCAGAAACTTGGCAAAGTATCTCTGTTTGTGCTGGGCGTCAATCTTCGCGCATGTGCACACGTCTGAACGATGCTTTCCTCGGCGAGCATTACACAGTTCATGTTATTTTCGGCGTTGAAGCTGGTCGATTGGGCATCGACTTCGGCCGGATCGGTTGGTTTACCTCAGTTGACTTTGACTGAGGCCTGGGTGGTATGGCTGTGAATCGCCAGATCTAGGAATAAGGGACGTCAATTTTACCGAATTACCGAATTGACATAGCCATTGACTCGATTTTATGATGGATCGGCTTGCACTTGACTCAACGCAGTGATTATTGCTCTTTTCGAATTCCGCAAAGAATATTTAAGATCAAGTCGATTTTGGACGAGACGCGCCAACCTTCATCACAAGATTTACAGGTACGAATCATATTCTGGTCTGACTTCACCAAAAGTATCGATGTGATATGCACCTGAATCAACATCTAGTCATCATGAAGCCTGGACTCTGCTGAACGAGATATTGTTTTCAAATTGCTAGTCACTCCAAATCAAGCGTGCGCGCGCGGTCCACGGTATTCCATCGTCCCCTCATGAAGTGCAAAGTCTGCAAAGAAGTCCGTTGACACGTTAGGAATACAGGGACGATCAGGTTTACTGATGTCGTGAGGTCACTGAGGTGGTGCTGAATGTTTCGCCTCCATTCTTCAAGTACTCTTTCTCCTCGGCAGTTGATTCGCGATGCATGGCGTAGTTCCGGTGAGGATACCTCCCGAACTGGACAATGATGTCTCGATGCTTTATCTCAAAATCATAATTGGTCTCCAGTAAGTCCCTCGCTGTTTCCTGTTGCATCGCCAATACACCCCAGCACCTTCGCCTGTCATCATCACCCGCAGACCCATCTTCAGCCATGAGCTGCTCAAAGTCGTCTTTCATCTGCTTATAATGCTTCAGCGCCAAGTCATGAAGAGCGAGGTCCTCTGAATGCATGAGTGGGAGATAGAACCACATGCGGTAGGCCACCCGATACTTGGTCCGGTCGTGCGTCGTTGCGCCAGCCTCAATGGCGTGGTTCGCGATATCCCGGGCGATGGGATCGAAGAACCTGAAAACGACGGAGGATTCTGTGCCGCGATAGCAGTTCCGCGGGATTTGGTCCAGCAGCAAGACTATGCTTAACCACTGGAGTGGCGTAATGGGTCTCACGATGGCGATGATGTCTTTCGTAGTTGCCCTCGAGGACTTCAGGGCTTCAAGAGCCGGACGGAACTTTCTTCTAGTGCACGAGTCAATGACAACAAGTTGAGATGGGGACCGGGTTTATACCGACGTGCATGCCTCGTCAAAGTCCGCATCCGAGAAGAACCACCGCCCCATCTGATTCCTCTGCGGTAAGATGAAGGCCTCCTCGGTATCCAAGTGCTTGAACCAAAACCGCCGAAGCTTTTCAAAAAGCTCGGGTGTGATAACCTCCTTCAGATGCGCTGCCGCGTGCGCCCTGCAGGCCTTGGACCGCGGAAGGCTGTTTGACAACATCATCTCGTCGGGCCTCGGCTGCAAAGCTGGAGTAGCCAGTATTGTGGAACCTTCGTCTAGGTTGATTCAATGAGCCTCCTGATTGACGACACCCCCGGCATATCTCAGAAGGCCGACGATGACTCCGAACAGTCGGGTTCTGCCACGTACTCAACCGCAGCAACGGCAGTGTGCGGTCGAACCACCCCGCGTTTCGAAGGGCGAGGCTAGTCTGATGAGGAGGCATGACAGCAGCAGTTACGCCATTACTACGCCTCCAAAAGAGTACATACAACAAAGGGGGCAAGCGACTGCGAATGGGCAAAGGGTGGTGCCACTGGCTGCACTGAGGTCTGGTCGTCCGATGTCTTGTTTGGGTATTTCCAGGCCGGGGAAGGGAGCACGTTCTGGACGCGCCTAAATGCGGGGGCGGTGCAAGCTAAGCTCCTCTTGCACAAGTCAGGGTCTCTCGGGTGCTCTGGATAGGTTAGCGGAATGATTATTCATGACTTCGATTGGCTGGGTTTGGCTTGATGGCATCAGTTGATCATCTCAAGCGCCGGGCTATGGCCTGCCGTTGCGTGACGGAGGGGACCTGGGCAAACGGCCACGCACTGGAATGTGTTGCAGATCAAAGATCGCCGGGAGAGGCCATCGCGTAGTGCGATGCTGAGCACACTGGGTGGTTGCGTATTATGATGATGGCTGTACAACCGTTACTCGCGTTCCGCAATAGAGCAACAAGTCTGGCTGGGGTTGGGGTTGGATCAGAGCCCAGCGGCTAAGCGTGACATATTAGATAACAGGACGCCGAGTTCAAGGCCTCATCGCCTCATCACCACAGTGGTGCGTGAGCAAATTACGATATCATGCCATACGATGTGCTTGCACTTCTTGTCTCCCTCGACCCGATCTCGGACCGTTCAAGCAGTCGAGATGCTTAGGTCGCCTCTCGTCTGCCTCCGCCCGTAAATGCAAAAAAGCAAGTTTCAGAACAATTCTAAACTTCTAGAAACATTTAGGTCGGCATTTGTGGAGATTCAAGAGTGCCTGCATGCGGACCGCAGGATATTGCGCCTCAATTTCGGTATCTGTACCGAGCTAGCACCCGCAGACGTCTCGAATAACACGATCACCGGGAGTCCTTAGCTAAGTACTCGACATTTCAGCAACTTTCATCGCCATAAAACCCGGCAGAAAGCAATCCCCCGGATTTCTCCAGCGCAACTATCGCCAACCAATTTCAGCCGCCGGTTAAAAAGCTGCTCCCAGCCAGCATTATGCTAACCATCAACTCGAGGTTTATCCACCTCACTCCTAAGTTATCAGCGACCCGCAGCCAGCGCGAACATCCCGAGCCTTAAAAGCTTATATTAAATACGATAGATATACAAGATTCCACCGGACGGGCGACGTCCTCCGGGATCACCTTGAATAACAGAAGCCGGTTAAATAGGGGGCGGACATACTTATTACAGTACATATCCAAGCTCGCAGCTCGGCCGCAGGGCCGGGCAGTTCCCCCCGCGTAAATTACGGAGAGGAGGGACAAGGATCATGCAACATCGGCCCCGGCTTAGCTCAATTACACCCGACGACGCGGCACTCAATAATCAATCCGACTCCTGACCTAAGCCCGACGCGTCCATTGGCGGAACCGCGAAGCTCCTCATCGGTCCATCTAAGTCACCCTCTGAAATGCTCGTAACGGTCGGAGAGACCTGGCTAAATAGCCAGAGTTCCCACAGGGAATTCCCACCGGCCTGAGAATGCTTCGCGCAAACACCCATGTTGATGGAAATACCCATAAGAAACGGCACTTGAATCTCCGTTTTCCCCTGTCATCCCATCGTCACCCCTGACAGATTGACCCATTGACTTAGTGAAATCGACCGCAAAAACCAGACTGAAAAGGGACCGCGCCGACCGCTGGACTTCGCGATGGCCTCCCCTCTCTCTTCTTGCTCTTTCACCGGACTCTATTCATACTATTTCGACCACTACATTCGTTCCTTAATCCGTTTTGTACATACGTATCCAGCTTGTTGATCAACATGCGTTCCTTCGCTTCTATCTTCACGGCCACCTTGGCCGCCGTCGGCGCTCTCGCCGCCCCTGCCACCGGCCCCGGCACCGATCTCATCAAAAGATCTACCCCTAGCTCCCAGGGCACCAGCAACGGCTACTTCTATTCCTTCTGGACCGACGGTGCCTCCGACCTCACCTACAACAACGGCGCTGCCGGCGAGTACTCCGTCACCTGGAAGTCTGGCGGCAGCTTGGTCGGTGGAAAGGGCTGGAAGACCGGCACCGGCAGGAGCATTACTTACTCCGGTACCTGGACCCCCGTCAACAACGGCAACAGCTATCTCACCGTCTACGGATGGACCAAGAGCCCTGTAAGTCAAATACGCTCATCTCCAAAGGCTCCCGGCCCAAAGTATCAACAGCTGACTTGATACCACCCCGCAGCTCATCGAGTACTACATCGTCGAAAACTTCGGCGAGTACAACCCTGGTTCTTCTGGAACTCTGAAGGGCACTGTCACCTCCGACGGCAGCACCTACAAGCTGTACGAGAGCACTCGTACCAACGCCCCCTCCATTGAGGGCACCGCGACCTTCAAGCAGTTCTGGGCCATCCGTGACAAGAAGCGCACTGGCGGTACTGTTACCGTCCAGAACTTCTTCGATGCCTGGAAGAAGGCTGGCATGACCCTCGGCACCACTTTTGACTACCAGATCGTCGCCACCGAGGCTTACCAGAGTGCCGGCTCGGCCAAGATCACGGTCAGGACCGCTGCTTAAAACTAAGGTTGTCCCGCCGACGTCGATTGAGAGACTGCAGAGAATCTACACCGTACACGCACGCACTAGAGGTATGTGGGCGGATTGCAGAGCCAGTCCTACAAAAGACTAGGGGCAACGGCTTTAAGACGGAAGGCGGACCTTGCGGCTGTTGAAAGGCACATTTTAAAGTTGATTTCCTTGAGATCCAAGTGCTTTAAATAAAAGTTGATTCCCAATTCCACCGTAGGATGAATGTTCCTATCAATAGTGCACGTGGTTTCCTCGTCATCAGTGATCGTGGAATGGCAACTTGGTCAACATGCCATCACCTTGAATCGTACTGTTGCACCGCGTACCAGTACAGCCATTGATTTCAACGTTGAATGCTATGGCGTTTGGACGATCAGCAAGGCCATCAAGGTTGGCATCGATGACTGAGCGTTGGCACGTTCTAGTTAGTAAGGCATATGAAGGATCGATAAAGGTTCCCAGCGCATGCCGACGGAGGTGCTCCTGACTTGATAATGTTGATGGGTGTACACGCTTCGCGGGTTTCCTATGTTAGTGCAAGGGGCCGGCCCCACTTGGAGTACGAAGAAAATTAATAAGGATGAATAGGCAATTGAATGATATATGACAACTCTCGAAATACGGCGAAAGATTAATTATTTTAGTTTTATTAAGAGAAAAAGCGTCTCTGTCTGAATCAAGCAAGCTTATTGTTAAAAGCCGCTTAATAGTCACACCTATGCCTGTTTCAGCCACTATTTTCGCTATAGCTAGTGTATTATAGGCAGGAATAGTATAGAGTGAGGAAGTTAGTCTCTTATATATATATATAAGTATTATAGTTAGCTATCTAATAGTAGGGTTCTACTAATAGAAGCTAAGAAATAACGCTACGTTAATAGTATAGTTTTACTAATTTATATTACTAAAGAGATCTTAAGGTTAAGGAGTATAGCAATTCTTAGGATATATAATCGACAAATAACGTAATCAATAGCTCAAAGGAGTAATAGTATATATATAAACTTAGTATTAAAGTTTATATTTTCTAAGTAAGTAAGAGTATCTTAGGGAGTAGCGCTTCTTTTATACTTAGGGCTTATACTCTAAAAATATTCTAAACCCTTCTAGGCCGCGTAAGCTGCTTGCGTAAGCTGCCCCACTTATTTCCCATATAGGCTTGATATTAAGTTATAGCATAACCTTAACCTAAGTTAGGTTTAAGCTTATGCTAGGGAGCAGATACTAGTGTTACAGTCAGCTATCCAACAGTAGGGTTCTGCTAACAGAAGCTGAGGGATGACGCTAGGTTAATAGTATAGTCTTACTATGCTATATTACTAAATAAATCTTAGGGTTCCAGGAGTATAGTAATCAGTTATAGTCCTCATAAGGGGGTCGCAATATAAAATAAAGCTAAGAGTACCTATTAGGGTAATCACAAAGTTAATTACTAAAGAGCTATGGGAGTCTGTTCTTAGGAGTCCCAAGTCCATACTATATATAAGTCCCAAATAGTCCTTTTCACCCTCATTACTAATCACCAATCAGGTACTAGTAATCACTCAGTAACCGCAGGTAAGCGCTCAGTAGTCGCAAGTAAGCGCTCAGTAGTTCTTTCTACACGCTCAGTCTTATCTTATCGTCACATAACTTATACCATAGTTCTTCTATACTATGAGCATCCTAACGTTCCCGTGATCCTATAGTATAAATATCCTACCCTAGCTATCTAATACCTAAGTAGTTTAGTTAGTTATTATCCTTATATAACAGATCGTAACATCAGGTCTCCCTTCCAAAGGTCTTATCCTCAAGACCTAATATAAGTAGGTTATTAGTCCCAGGTTGGGGACCCATCAATCATACATCCTAATTTACTCATAATACTAACACCATATCAGGTCGCATTCCCAAAAATCCTACAATCTCCACGCTTTATCATTATCATCATTCTTTAAATATCGCAGAGAATAGTTTTAAAATCATACCTTACCATCATTATTATTCTAAGGGCCTACATTATAAGATATTACCTAGGTCCTTAGTTTATAGCAAGTATATCGCTATTAGTAGCACCTATCATTTATACAATACTTCTAACAATACGATCTATCAATATTTATAGTATCTTTTATTTATTATTCCATTACTAATTTATTTTCATAATAGAATACCTAATAGTCAAGTCTTAGCATCTAGATAATAAAGAGGAGGAAATAGAGGAATTATTTCAAAAGAGAATAGAAGCGCTGCAGAAGGCGCAGGCTAAAGTAAATAAGACGCTTATAAAGCTGGATCACGTTCATAAAGCTAAGAGGATAGTTTTCAAGAAGGGTCATAAAGAGACTTCTATAGTAGCTGCAGAGGATAAAGAGTCGGGGGGTTCTTCTATTAAGCTTCCTTTAGTCCATAAAGCGCAATCAATAGGGGGTTTTAGTATAGTAGATTTAGATATAGTCCTAGGGGATTAGAATCCTAGCACCCCAAACTTTTTATCAGATAAAGCGTCCTAATTCGCTAGCATCCCTAGTCATATAAATAGGTTGGAATCTCGCAGTCAGTCTTATTATAGTAGTCTAATTATTAGTTAGGGTTAAATAAATTAGGTCTTATTTCTACATATTCCCTTAGGTGTGGATACCATTTGTAGTTTATTCATTTTTTATTATTCCCAGTATATGCGGAGTTGATCTTACGCATATTCGAGGTTTATAGTTAGTTCCTATATATTATCCTCATATCTATAACCTTTCTATTTAATAAGGTATCAGGTTTCATTTTTATCTTTAATATAGTTAATAATTCATTTAATTTCATATTCTAGTTTATTTAATTCCATAATAATAAGGTTATTCATTTACGATCCTTATAATACTAGTTTAAGAAGTAAAATATAAAAGATTAAATAGCACCTCATAATATCTAGTAGTAAGAGTTTATAGCTAATATCTAATAGTTTTTTATTAATTTAAAATAGTCTAAGTTTTTTATAGTCCAATTTATCGCTTAGTTATTTAGTTTT